>CABHPQ010155294.1:0-25605 GCA_902168405.1 Peromyscus aztecus
TGTCCCATAGGTTTGGGTATGTGGTGTCTTCATTTTCGTTGATCTCTAGGAAGTCTTTAATTTCTTTCTTTATTTCTTCCCTAACCCATTGGTGATTCAGTTGAGCATTATTTAGTTTCCATGAGATTATAGGTTTTCTGCGGTTTTTGTTGTTGTTGAAATCTAACTTTAAACCTTGGTGGTCTGATAGAACACAGGAGGCTATTCCAATTGTTTTGTATCTGTTGAGATTTGCTTTGTGGCCAAGTATGTGGTCGATTTTGGAGAAGGTTCCATGGGGTGCTGAGAAGAAGGTATATTCTTTTTTGTTAGGATGGAATGTTCTGTAGATATCAATTAAGTCCATTTGGGTCATGACATCAGTTAAGCCCTTTATTTCTTTGTTAAGTTTCCATTTAGGAGATCTGTGGTGAAAGTGGGGTGTTGAAGTCTCCCACTATTAATGTGTGGGGTTTTATATGTGGTTTAAGCTTTAGTAATGCTTCTTTTACATATGTCGGTGCCCTTGTGTTTGGGACATAAATGTTCAGAATTGAAACTTCCTCTTGGTGGATCTTTCCTGTGATGAATATGTAATGCCCTTCTTGATCTCTTTTGATTGACTTTAGTTTGAAGCCTATTTTGTTGGATATCAGGATGGCTACACCCGCTTGTTTCTTAAGCCCGTTTGATTGGAAAGTCTTTTCCCAGCCTTTTATTCTTAGGTAGTGTCTGTCTTTGTATTTAAGGTGTGTTTCTTGTATGCAACAGAAAGATGGGTCCTGCTTTCGTATCCATTCTGTAAGCCTGTGTCTTTTTATAGGCGAATTAAGTCCATTGATATTAAGAGATATTAATGACCAGTGATTGTTCATTCCTGTTATTTTTTGGTGGTAGTGTGTCTGTACTTCTTATCTTTTGGGTTTACTGCTGTGGGGTTATCTATTGCCTGTGTTTTCGAGGGCGTATCTGACTTCCTTGGGCTGGAATTTTCCTTCTAGTGCTTTTTGTAGGGCTGGGTTTGTGGATAAGTATTGTTTAAATCTGGCTTTGTCTTGGAATGTCTTGTTCACTCCGTCTATGATGATTGAAAGTTTTGCTGGGTATATTAGTCTAGGCTGGCATCCATGGTCTCTTAGTGTCTGCATTACATCTGTCCATGTTCTTCTGGCTTTCAAAGTCTCCTTGAGAAATCAGGTGTTATTCTGATGGGTTTGCCTTTATAGGTCACTTGGCCTTTTTCCTTTGCTGCTCTTAATATTCTTTCTTTATTCTGTATGTTTAGTTGTTTAATTATTATGTGGCGAGGGGACTTTTTTGGGGGGTCTAGTCTATTTGGTGTTCTATAGGCTTCTTGTATCTTCATTGGCATTTCCTTCTTTAAGTTGGGAAAGTTTTCTTCTATGATCTTGTTGAATATATTTTCTGCGCCTTTAAGTTGGTATTCTTCTCCTTCTATCCCTATTATTCGCAGATTTGGTCTTTTCATGGTGTCCCAGATTTCTTGGACATTTTGGGTCATGACTTTGTTGGCTTTAGTGTTTTCTTTGACTGATGAATCTATTTCGTCTACCGTATCTTCAACGCCAGAGATCCTCTCTTCCATCTCTTGTATTCTGTTGGTTATACTGCATCTGAAGTTCCTGATCGTTTACTTAGATTTTCTATTTCCAGCATTCCCTCTGTTTGTGTCTTCTTCATTTTTTCTATTTCCCTTTGCAGGTCTTGGACCTGTTTCATTGCTTTTTCATGGCTTTCTTTCAGTGCTTTATTGTTTTCTTCCAGGACTTTATTGTTTTCTTCTACTTTAATTGTCCTTTCCTCTAGGTTTTTAAAGCGTTCTTGCTAATTTTTTGTCTGTTCTTCTATATAGGCCTCTACCTTCTTCATGATGTTATTCATAAAGCTGTTTTCTTCTGCTTCTTCCAATTTTTGATGATCAGCTCTAGATGTTGGAGGAGGGCTAGGTTCTGGTGATGCTGTATTGCTCTTCATTTTGTTGAATGTACTTCTGCCTTGACGTCTGCCCATCTCCTTGTGTTTGATCTTGGTCTTATCAGCACACTTGGTGGAGAGAGAGCTGACAGATTCGGGAAGTCTCTCTCTTTTGTCCAGATGGGACTCTCTTGTCCAAATGTCTGAGGCAGGTTGGGAGCTCTTGTCCAGATGGGAAGGCCGAAGCAGGATGGGAGCTATTGTTCAGATGTGAAGTCCGAGGCAAGATGGCAGCTCTTGTCCAGAAAAGAAGTCTCTTGTCCAGAAGGGAAGTCCGGGGCAGGATGGGAGCTTTGTCATGAAGGGAAGTCCGGGGCAGGATGGGAGCTGGGGGCCGGTCTCTAAGTCTCAGGAAGTGGCGGGGGTCTCCGGGGATGATGGACTTGGGGGCAGGGCTTGGAGACTGCAGGGGATCTTGGAGAAGGGGGACCTTCCTGGTAGGGGTGGGGGGTAGAAGGAAGCCTGCCCCCTGACCAGAAGTTGGGGCCAAGGTGGGCAGGTCTTCCCAGGGGTGGCTGGTGCCCAGGGACAGGATCTAGGGTGCGGGTGGGCACTCACCTTTGTCCAGAAGGGAAGTCCGGGGCAGGATGGGAGCTGGGGGCCAGTCTCTAAGTCTCAGGAAGTGGCGGGGGTCTCCGGAGATGATGGACTTGGGGGCAGGGCTTGGAGACTGCAGGGGATCTTGGAGAAGGGGGGCCTTCCTGGTAGGGGTGGGGGGTAGAAGGAAGCCTGCCCCCTGACCAGAAGCAACTTCTGTCTTCTTAATGCAGAATAAATATTCAAAATAATAAGTCTTCAGTGAATGAAGCAAAGACTAATACATTTAATAGAACCAAATCTTCGATTCATAACTTTATGTTATTAGCTGGTTAATTTGTTTCCCAAGAGCTGATTTTAGAGAAACTATTGCATTGCTCTTTTAAAAAATCAACTTTGTTATTAAATGGAATAATTGATAATCTTGCTTTTTTATTTTAATGAATTTGTTACAATATATGTGATTTTATACAGTAAAATACATTTATATATTATTAACTCATAATATGTATCTGAAATCTGTATTTTTACTTAATAATCTTGTTGCACAATAATCTTAATATATAGCATACAAACTAATTATTATAGACTCATCCATTGAGGTAAATATGTCTTTATATGGGTGACTGAATAATATTTAGGAAAATATGACTGTGTATGAAATTATTCTAGTTTGCATATAATACAAATGGTTTATATAAGTATTAATGAATACCTTCATGATATTTATATTTCTTTCAAGTCAGTGCTGTTTTTGCAGATTATTAAAGCTATTTGGAAGTTTTGAAAGTGAAGTTTCAAAATATAACATAGTGAATCTCTATGTCTCTACTGTCCACAGCAAAGGTGAATTGTGCTTAGCAGAAACCAAGAGAGCTGCGAAAATCAAAAGAAAAATAATTGTTGACCCTGGTCAATATCAACTGTGAACAGCTGCATAGAGAAGCTGAGTCAGTGGGTCCCCCCAGCAACTCCCTAAGATTTAGGCCATTTGCAAACAGACTCAAATGGGAGCTGAGGTGTTTCTCCAAACGAGGGATCTGTGTGAGCTTCATTCTTCAAGGAACTGCCCAAAGACTCTAATGAATTTATAGAGAAAGACCTTCTAGTGCTCTTAGCATAATTTCATTGGCATATTTCCTTGGAAAACATTACTTTTAAATGAGTTAGCAATAATAATAGAATATTTAGGTAATGGAATAGAGTGCTATCCACAGCTTAGAACTGTAATAAATTTTGCAGATATGTTACCAACCAGTTCATTACAGCTAAGGTCACAAATACATAGAGTAAGAGAGTAAAATATACCTGATAATATAGCTACAAATGGTATCTCCATATAGGTTTAGAGTACACAATAGCATACGTGGAGTTCTTAAATTATTGCTTTCTGAAATTTTATCTGTAAACCAGTGTCAATATTTCTTGTTAGTTAGTTAGAAAATATGGACTCTCAGGCCCCTTCAGAGACCTGTAAATCATCCTTCATTTTAACACAATTACCCATATGGTGTGTGTTGTAAGAAATCATTAATGAGAATGCTTATGAGTAACAAATATGTTTATGAAGCATCAAGATGCAAACCTACAGGATATGAACAGAAGGAAAACTATCCTTACATCATCCATCCAGTTTAACTTTATCTAATTAGGATGTGGAAGTTGGCAATTTGATTTTAAAAGATTACCCCTCTGTATATAATATTGCAAATATTAAAAACATAGAAAAGTTACTGATTTTCAGTAAATATAAATTTATGTTTACGAAAATGTATTGGCCCTGGAAAAACTTATAATTTGAGCCCATAAATAAGCATTTAATAAAATGTTAATTATAACATTCATAAAATAAATAGTTATTAAAGTTGCAATTAATTCATTTTTGTGGCACTAGTGATGAAAGCTGGGGCCTCACATATGATAAACATTCTACCACTTTGCTATGTCTCACTGCTTTGTCCCTTGCTGATGATTTGTCTGTCTGTTTTATGGGTTTTTTTAAGAAAGGATCTCACTAAGTTACTCAGTCAGGCCTTGAGTGGGAATTGTCTTTCTTTATCATCACTGATAGATTCCATGTTATGAGGCCCAGTTTATTTATATGTGTGTGTGTGTGTGTGTGTGTGCATGTGCTCATGTCTGCATGTGTTTGTGCTATTTTGTTTGTTCTGCTGGAAAGAAGCAAAGACAAGAATGTGTAGTCACCACAATCAGAAAATCGCTATTAATAAATTGTCATTAACTGATTCAACCAATGTCAATAAAATTTATACCACAAATTGGGCACTACATTAGATGTTTAGTTTATTATTATTTAATTAAGATTATTTTGTTTTGTACAAGATTCTAAGAACTATGAAATTCCCTTTGTATAACTCCTAATTCAAGGGTGGTAGTTAACAAATCATTATAGTTGAAGATAAAATTGCTAGCGTTATCTTACTGGTTTTATGATTGATCTTCCCTTTGTTATAAATGTTACCTGGGGTTCAGGGAGAAATAATTCCATAAATGCTAAACTTTGGATTTATTGCCTCATCTCTTTGTCATGTTCATTAGAAGAGAATTCATGAGCACTAAGGCAGTCCTCACTATCTAGCAGCTCTTAACTTGGGTCACAAGAATCTTCTCTTTAAATGTCTTTCAGCTCGCTTCTATTGACTCATGTCCAGAGTTATTTGGGAATAAACAGGCTAGCATGCCTCATATCAAGAGGCAGCATGACTCAAGTGTCTCAATATCTACTCGGGAGGCAATGTGGATAAAAGGCTTATAGCACTGCCTGATCTGTGATTTATCATTAAAATGTCTAAAACAAGAGGATGTGGATCTAAGGGCAATTATACAAAAATCCTACAACAATGTAGGATAGGAATGCACATTCACTGAATAGTGACTTGATGCCTAATCATTTTCCTGAAGCTAGAAGAGCTATCCATAAATAATGTTCAGTTTCATTCATTTAGGTTCTCTTAGAGAAGGCTAGTTTACCATAGTTTTATACTACTTCTTGTCACAAGTCATATTAACCCATTATTATTTCAGTCTGTCCTGTGACACTTTTGCAAAACTGTAAACATGAAGTTTGACTTGTTCTTTCTTCTCTTTCTCTACTTAGCAATTTTGTTTGATTGTTTTTCGAGACAGGATTTCTCTGTGTAGCTTTAAAGCCTATACTGAAACTCACTCTGTAGACCAGGCTGGCCTCAACCTCATAGATCCACTTGCCTCTGCCTTCTGAGTGCTGGGATTAAAATGATGTGCCACCACCGCCCGGCTCTACTTAGTAATTCTTCAGTAAGAATGTCTGTCATGGCCTGTTTCCACAAATCCTGGTGAACCCTTCCAGTGGGGCGTTTACCTACCAACCCTACAGCTCCCCAGTTTTCTTGAGTGCAAGCAGCACGAAATATTAGATAGAAGGATTTAGATTGCAGAGATAAACAGATAGAAAAAATAAAGGATAGCCTCGAGAGGGCCTGGAACCTTTTCCAACGGGCCCGACTGTCTCTGCCCCAGGGTATTTATAGAGATGCCAAGGGGTGAAGCAAAAGACCTCCTCCCCCAGCACAGCCAAGCGCAGACCATTTCAGACACCTGCACTCAGGCCTGTGGCTCATAATCATCCTCTATGCAGACCTGCTGGGTAAAGCCACAAGGAACCTGAAAACAGGCTCCCACACCTTCCAAAGGAAGCTACAGCATTTAGTCTCCTAGGACTTAATGCCATCACTTTCTTCCCTGCACTGGGGATAGAAGGTTAGAATAGGACAAAATAAACAAAAGGATAGGCTAAAAGTGCATCTCCCTTTACATCAAGTTGTAATACCAATATGTAAATTCAAAAGTGGTTTCAACAGTGATTGATGTACAGCATTATGGGAAACAAATGTCAGTCAGAATTGTGACTTGAACTTTCGCACTCAAAATCCTAGAGAAGACAATCAAAGGATGATTGTACATTTTGCTAAGTTGAGGTAGGGATTTTGATTTTTTTTAATTAAGAGTAAATACTGTTATCATTTAAGCCAAAAGTCTAAATTCAATGCTGCATAATAGCAATATAAAGTTGGATATCCGTGAATAATCCACAGAAATTATCCTTTCTGTAGGCAATCTGGGATTAGTACATAGAAGATTAACAGAACAAAGGACTAGTGATCTCTAGGTTCAGCTATCAGTTCCTCAAATTAATAAGGTATTTTCATTTTGAGGAGCTAAGAAGCATGCATACAAATGTGGCCCATTGTTCTGGCATACACAAATGTCCCTTTTTGTCCAAAAGTTGTCATTTAATGGAAATTTGAAGAGAAGTCAAGGACAATATAAACAGACCACACAGGTACAAAAACCTGGTCATCATTTGGAACATTCATCCAAAGTAGAAAGCATTGGATCACTGACTTCAGTCTTAGAAGCTCAATCTTAGAGACAAATGCTTTAGTGCCTGATCTACATTTCCTCTCAGGACATTGTGATTGAAAGATGCCAACTTCCACATCAACTTGACTTCTGTGAAGACTAGATGGTTTTTGTAAGGTAACAATTATTTTATTTTATGCTTCAAGAAAGAAATCTATAATGTTTGTAGTACAATCAATTTAGACTCAAGAAACTATTCTTCTCATGTACAATAATAAATCACTATGTAAAACATTTATTTATGCTTGTGGGTGTATAGTACTAGCATAAAGGGGCTGTTATGACCCAGAATTAATGGAAATCAAGGCCTAAGATTATGAAAAAATATTTTAAAATGTATTCTGGTGATGGAAATGAAATAGAGCCAAACATTGTGTATTTAATACACTCACCTTCAGACTCAGCCCTCAGTGACCCTGGGCAGTTTTCTTTCCTTCAGTAGTAAGTAAATATTGTATACCCTGCTTCTGACTTTCAAACTTCATGGAAGAAAATAACAGAAGTCATTATGCTTACTTCTGAGTAGATATTAGCTTATGACTAACACCATATCTTTAAGTCAAATCTCCAGCAATGCCTGTTAAAAACTTCCAGCTGAGCCTACAAGACTCATGTTATTGCACAACATAAGCACTTGCTATGAATCTCAAAATCAAATGCCATTTCTCAATTCATGTTCTTATCCATGGCCTGAAAAATCCCATTGCGCTTACTCCTAGGTGGATGAGTTCTAACTTCTCCATTGTAATCCAGAGTCATATGGAAAGTTTAAATAACATGTCCTGAGTTAAACATTAACATAATTTCTCCAGTAAGAATTTGTCTTTAGGGAAAGCAACTCACTGTCTCAAATGGGTATCAAAAAGATGAACTTTTCAGAAGATTCATATTGCTATATTAATAATATTTTAGAGTTAAATTTCAAAAAAATATTCACTTTCCTATTCTTGCTATTCATCCCATAGATATCGCTAATAATCTTGAATTCATTTGAAGATGTTTTAAGGATTTTTAACATCATAAAAGTGTAGCTGAAAGTGTTCCTGTGCCTGCCTGACTCCCTCAGCCTTGAGGTCCCACAGCCACTCATACCCAAATGAACACACAGGGGTTTATTTTAATTTTGAACTGTGTGGCCTACTGGCTCGGGCTTCTTGCTAGCTAGATCTTACGTCTTAAATTAACCCATTCCTATAAACCATACTTTGCCCCGTGGCTCATGGCTTACCGGTATCTTTACGTCTTGCTTCTCCTGGTGGCGCCTGTCAGCTATTCTCCTTTCTCTTCTTGTCTAACTGTTTGGATTTCCCTCCTGTCTCTAAACTGCCTTGCTGGAGGCCAAACGGCTTTGTTTATCAACCAATCAGGGCAACACATATTCGCAGCATACAGAAAGGCATCCATAGCATAAAAGTATTATAAAAGTTAACCTCCAGAGTATATGAATTATATGAGATTTGGTAATATTTACCTGCATAAACAATCCTTTCCTTCAGACTCCTATTGCCAAATTTGGAGCATTGCATTTATTGGATTTTCTCTAATCTCTTCCATTATTTTAAATCTCTCTCAACACATAGGTAAATTAAATCTAACAGGGTAAGTTCCCAGGATAAACAGTGTCATGACTTTTTATTAAGAAGTTTTCCAGAAACAAAGAGTGCATTAAACACAATGAAAATACACAAACAAACAAAATGAATGCATTTCTGCTCTGTCCCATGACTAGAAGAAAGGACTATTATTTTTCTGTCTTCTTTTAGTTATTTTCTGACATCTAAACATTGAAAATATTAATTTTAACTTAGCAATAAAAGCCCAGTAATTATCAAACAGCAGCATGTCTGTGACTGTGTGAAACAGATACACTTGTGACAAACTCTGACAAGTTTTCTTTCAGATACACTTCACTGTCTTGCCACATGCCATGCATCTACAAACCTAGCTATTATTTTAGAACAAAGGCCAATTTTACATCCAAGGTTCCAAATACAACAGAGACATTGAATAGAAGGTAATTCATTCTTTTAATTATTTGAAAGTTAAGCCTGCCCATTCTTTTTGAGGGTGTCATGAAAGTCTTTCTGTTAGACATTTCCAAATATTACCAATATTTCCTGTGACTGCTTTGCTATTCCTAGGTCTGAGCACAAGCTAAAACTGAGTTTGAAATGCCAGCACCTTCCCTCTTTCCATAGCTCTGCAACACCTGGTAAATACAGAGTTTCTTTCTGTTTGCCTTTAGTTTACAATTCTGAACTCTGATCCAACCTTTCTATTACACTTCAGTTCCACCTGTCACACTCACCCGGCATTTCCTTACACAATATTACCACGTAGTGCTCCGCCACCCATGAAATTGTGTCACAAGGTTGCTTATGTGAGAATTCTGGGAAGCACTAGTTTTATCCATCATCATATCTATGAGAGACTGCCTTGGATTTTGCAGAAGAAAATTACTGTATATAGGCTTAATTAAAAGGAACACATAAAATCCGCACTTTTCATTATAATTTAATTTCAAAAGTGAGAACTGAATTTGTGACTAAGTAGAAGATGAAATTCATTACTTTTAGACAAATGCAATATTTTTGTGGCTGGTAAATGAAAATTAAATGGATATATATCATAAATGTAGTTAATGGTGGTCACAAAATGGAGCAACAGCAGTCAGATTTCCAATGTGGGGAAAGACTTGAATAACATCATCTAGAGTTAAAGTGGAGGATGGAATTAAATTCTTATCTCTTTTGAAAAGCCCATGGTTTATAGATGAGTAGACTGAGGAATTAGGAACTAAGTGTGCATATGTTAATATTGTTCATACACCGTCATCCTTATATGAGATTTGACTGATTTATGACAAATTATTCTGGAAGGAGTGCTGGAGGATGGAGTAGCTACCGTAACATGACATAGACCTCAGTCTCTCCATTGCATTGGCCAATAATTAAGAGTAAATATATACCCAAGTAAGTGGAGTTCAACCAAATTTAACATGTTCCTGTTCCTGCGAAAAACAACAACGAAAACAAAGTAACTGATTGATATGTTATTTCTTGGTGAAGACTATTTCTCCTACTCTCAGCATTCCTTAGTTGCCTTTAGGACTTTGTGTAAGATTTGAGGGCTACTGGGTTCCTGTCCTGACCTAGCACTCTCCATATTAGCATGTCTATTGTTGTCCTTGTTTAATACCAAAGGGTCAGCCTTGAAGGCATATATATATATATATATATATATATATATATATATGTAATGTCATACAGACTGAGTAGGATGTATTTATGGCAACAGGAGTATGTAGGTGTGTGTGGTTGTGTGTGTGTATGTGTGTGTGTGTGTGTGTATACAAAATTAATAAATTAAAAAGAGGCCATGAATTTGATAGGAAGCAAGGAAGTGTTTAGAGGGCAGAAATTATATAATTATATTATAATATCAAAAATAAAAATAATTTCTAAAACATGTTTCTTTTACATTTCCACACTGAGGAGATACAATATTTAAAATCAAATTAATTGGAAATTTTTCAATACAACCTCACAATTTCAGCTTAAGAAAAGGAATTTTAGTGTAGTTGGTGGGATTGCTTGATTCCACAAAATTATTTCTTAGTCAAGTGTAGATGTAACTGTCTTGTTAAATAAGAAACACAGATTTCCAAAGTGGCTGTACAAGCTTGCATTCCCACCAGCTGTGGAGGAGAGTTCCCCTAGCTCCGCATCCTCTCCAGCACAAGTTTATCAAGTTTATAAGTTATCAGTTGGCCTTTTTGCTTTGACCAAGACAGTGCATGTTAATGGAACCACATGGAGCAAACCTGCTCAAATTACGCTCAGGAAAAAAGAGAGAGGAAAACACATGAATGATATTCCACAATCATCTAAAGACCTTCTACTAAGACCACCTTCCTGACCTTTCTCCCACTAAGTCTACCTTCCTCCCACTAAACCCCAGTTCAACCTCTTCCAAGGACTAATCTTCCAATACATAGGCTCTTGTGAAACTTTATGATTGAGTTTACTGTTGTTGTTTTTTCCTCTCTGTGCTTTGAGTGTGTGTGTGTGTGTGTGTGTGTGTGTGTGTGTGTGTGTGTGTGCGTGTGCGCGCATGCATGCTCATTTGGGTAGACAGGGAGGCCTGATGACAAATCTCATTGGCCTGGGGGTCACGAGTTAAGCTACACTGGTAAATATGTGAGACCTGAAGATCTGCCTGTACTCACTTCCCCAGTGCCAAGATTATAGGTGCAAGTGCAAGCTAAAATGACTGACAATCTCATATTAGTTCTATGGACTAAACCATGGCCCATATGTTTGCAAAGCAAGCTCTTTAGCGAGTAAGAAATATCCACGACTCATTGGTTGCACTTTTAAGATCCACAATAGACCACATAGATGTGAATACATGTTTATAAAGAACCTCTATGGATCGTTAATTGGAACTGGCATGCTTGGCAATCTTCCTGAGTTGTGAGAGAAGCTTGATGTGTTGTTGCTTGGGAATCACTGTAAAATGCTTGACATTACAGAAGTTATATCTTCTCTACCCACAAATATTATCTGATCATCATCCTTCCTTTCAGATACGATACCAGAGGCAATTAACTTTTCGATAAAGTCAGTATCCACCCCAAGCATTTTTCACTTGAAATGTGATCTTTTCCTACTAACGCACAGTGAGTTTCAATTTTCTATAAGATGCCAGATATATAGGGGGAAATCCTTTTACAATTTTGACAGCAGGGAACACTTTTAAGCCAACTATCCTTTTTACTTTTATTTTTGAGTAAATGCCAACTGTATCTGCACCACAGTTTGCCTCTCCATAGCTACTTTAAGGAAGTTCTTTATTTCATTGATCCTTCTGAGGGCCAGGGTACTTCAGTTGTAGTGTGGCAGGTCTTTTTACCTTTGAGGAAAGATCCTGATTCAACAGCCTCCCTACCTATGCTTTTGGTTCTTCACTGTATAAAAAATTCATTGACATTCTTGCTTCAAGCTGGCTGAACATTTTCACTGGAGACAGTTCTCAGCAAAAGTTAACAGAGATGAGTATGGTGTTATTATGAGTTCTTAAGAATGCCATGTGGAAAATCTGTCACTTACACATAGGCAGTACTCAGTAAGCATTTGTCAAAAAGGATGCTATTAAGCAGGGAGGGAGGATGAGAAAGAGAAGAGAGTGATCTGTTAAGTTCAGCAAAGTAGAATGTATGAAGCTTAAGCATACACATTATGCTCTGAGAAATTCAGGAAATATTTTAATGCTTGTGGGATCATTTTATTTATTGGCAATATAGTAATATATTGGTATAATAATTTTATTACATATAAAATAATGTAGCAGTCAAGCATGGTGATATAAGCTTGCAGTTGCAGAATTTGGGAGGCAGAGGCAAGCAAGTTGCCACAAGTTCAAGCTACAAATGTATAGAAATATGCCGTATCACACACATATGAGTGATAAAAACTTGTTGAAAGAAATGAATGGCAAACTGCATGTTGTGTAATAACATTATTTGTATTTCTCCAGTTTCATTGTTAGTCAAATTGTCCTTATCCTAGTTCAGAGCTTGAATGAAAACTACTTTTCATGGTAAATTTCTAGTTAATGTTCTGACAATATGTTCACTGGACATGTATTTTAGGCAGTGTGTGGTTGTCTTTGAGGAGTTCACTCCTGGGTGTTTTCAGTAGGAATCCACCAAGTGACTGAAAATTAGAGGAATTAAGGTTAGGATTTGTGTTTGTTTTTAATTCAACAACTATTTTCAAGAGGTAGAAAGCATTAGCTGTGTGTAGGAAGCTATGTGGAAGCAATTGGGTCAGTGGGAACTTTCTGCATGCAACCATCACAGTCTTTCTATCTGCCATAGGCTTCATAATTATATGAATCCATCAGGGGTCCCAGGTGACAAATATAGTAGATAACTGGAAAACCAGTTTTGAAATTTGGCCTTGGTTTACTTCAAAATTCTATCACAGAGTCACTCATAAGTCTGAAACTCAATTCTTTTCATATTTGACCAACATCCAAGTGAGACTGGTGAGGAATTGCTTGTTTACTAAATTCAAAAGTTTATTTACTGTTAAGCTGTATACAAAATTCTTTAAAAGGTACATTGTGCACCAGGTTATTCTTTTCTGCACATGCTTTCATTGGCTAGTAAAAGTGGTTTCTCAATTGATCTGTTTCAGAAACATTTAGGATAAAAATCAGTTGTTTACTTTCTACAACATTCCAATTATAGATTCTTCTGTTGGGGAAAAAGTAATTGAGTTGCTTCCAAGTACAGTGATAAGTCTGAACACACACCACTCTCCTCCAAGACAACAAACCTCACCTGTGAGCAAACTTTAGGTCTTGAGACACTGCACCTGTCTTAGGCAGGGTTTCTATAACTTTGAAGAGACACCATGACCCCAGCAACTCTTATAAAAGAAAACACTTAATTGGGGCAGTTCTCTTACAGTTCTAAGGTCAGTCCATTTTCATCATGGTGGGAAATGGCAGTATACAGGCAGACATGGTGCTGGAGATATATCTGAGAGTGCTACATCTTGCAGCCCACAGGCAGTGGTCTGAGACACTAGGCTGTATCCTGAGCATAGTAAATCTCAAAGCCTGCCCCTTCAGTGACATATTTCCTCTAACAAGGCCACACCCACTCCAACAAAGGTATACACTTTTAATAGTGCCACTCCCTGTGAGATTATGGAGACCAATTACATTCAAACTCCTACACCATCCCAAGCAGGTGAGGCTGAAACACTTCTCATTAGTATCTTTCAAATTAGATAACAATTCCACAAATTAAATCTGACTTTTGATAATCACATTTACATGGAATATTTCTAGTCTTGAAATAGTGTTTTACTTTTATATCAGTTGCATTTGTTTTGGTGTGACTTAATAAGTAAACAACTTAACAGTTGTGTTGTTTATTTGACCTCAGAGTTCAGAGGATACTGTGAAGTTGGGAGTTCAAGTGTTTAGGTCTTTGGTAGTGGGAATTTTCAGTTACTTGTCACATCGTGGCAGATCAAAAGAGAATTCAGGCTAGCACCAAACACAGATTGAACCTTTGTAATGATTAGCAGTAGCTGTCAACTTAACAGAATCTAGAATAAGCTGAGATACTGATCTCTGGACATGCCTGATGACTGGATGATTCTTGATTTCATTAATTGAGGTGGGAAGGTTTGTCCACTGTGGTTATCAGCCTTACCTATCTGGGATCCTGGGATGAACAAACTAAGAAAGAGGCTGAGAAGCAGCATGCATTCATCCCTCTCTGTTTCCTGAATATGGGTGTGCCTCATGCTTTCATCATCATTCTATGATAGACTGCCTTCGCCTGTCAGCTAATGTAAACATTTCCACCCTTAAGTTGTTTATGTCAAGGCATTGTGTCACAGGAACAGCAAAAGAAACTAAGGCACCCTTTCTGACTTGCTCCTAGTGACCTACTTCTGCTACCTAGGCTACATGTTCCAAATGTTCCACAGCCCCTCCAATCACCACCACCAAGTAAGGACCAAGAACTCTGGGGGTACTTCAGATGTAGATCTTAACACTCTTGTTGGTTGAAATTCTTCTGTATGGAGACAGAAATGAATTCACAAACAGTATTAATTAAGATATTCTTACTGTACTTGACATTGGCTGATAAGCAGCCATCAGTGTCTGTCTCTTGTACTTAAGGCGTGTTCTGTAAATGTAGACATATTATGTAAAATAAGTCCCAGTTTATGTTCCCAAAGGAAGTAAAATTTGACAAATCTTGAGAAATTTCTAAGATAGATCTCTACTTAATTTCATCTCAAGTGTGCTTGTCTTCTTGCCCCCAATCTTTTATGTTCTTTATACTTTCTCAGAAGAAAGACTCTGGAAAGCAACAGAAGCAGAAGAAAGCCACTTCTGAGTCAGTGTTTTAATTGAAGTGCAAATCCATAGACAAAAGTTTTCCTTTCCTTAGGATTTCTATAGAAATATCTTTGCCAAAGACAGACTTTTATGTTTAGTTTAAGATGCGTTACTTTGGACATCTTCAGCAGAATATGCCTCTGTTTACACTTTGTCACTATTTTTTTTATAATGATTGAATTACAAATGTCACACAAGTGTACCTTCTTTATACAGACTGGTCAAATGAATTTGACTTCCTGTCTATTTCATGTCCTAAGATAATCTTATCAAAGCTACATAATTATATATTAAACCTAAGCTAAATTGAATAAGACTTGCTATGTCAAAGGGGAAATACTTTTTGCAGTCCATCTTTAACATAGAGGCAATGATATTGTCTTGGTTATGGTTTCAATTGCCATGAACAGACACATGGTCACACCAACACTTATAAAGGAAAACATTTAATTGGGTGGCTTACAGTGCCAGAGATTTAGTCCATTATCATCATGATGGGACATGGAGGCATACAGGCAGACATGGTGCTGTAGCTGAGAGTTTTACATCTTGATATACAGGCTACAGGAAGTGAACTGACTCATTGGATGTGGCTTGAGCATATATGAGACTTCAAAGCCAGCCTCCACTGTGACATACTTCTTCCAACAAGACCACACCTACTCCAACAAAGCCACACCTCCTAATAGTGCTACTTCTTTTAGGGGGCCATTTTCCTCCAAACCACCAAAGACAGATACTTGCATTCAAACAATAAAATGACTTAATAAAAAGGTCTTACACCATCTGACTTCAAATTCAAATATCTCTTTTAAAAGTTTATATTTATTTATAATTTTTTAAATATTTATTTAAATTTTTAAAATATTTTTAAAATATTATGTTTGTATGCATGCTGATATGGGCACATATAATTGCAGGTGCCCATTGACACCAGGAAAGAGTATTTGATGCCCTTAACCTGGAGTTTCAGGCTGTTTGTAAGACCCAAATTGTGTTATTGGGTGGTGGTGTGTGCCTTTAATACTAGCACTTGGAAGGCAGATGCAGGCAGATCTCTGAATTCCAGGCCAGCCTTATGTACAGAGTAAAGTCCAACCCAGCCTGGTCTATAGAGTGAGATCCAGGACAACCAGGGTTACACAGAGAATCTTATCTTAAAAACAAAAACAAACACACAAACAAAAAAGACTCAAAGCATGTATTCAAGGAACTGAGCTGGGGTCCTCTAGAATAAAATAAGTGGTTTGAACTTCTGGACCATCTTTGCAGTGGACCAAATAAATGATCTCTTAAGAAATACATAAAATCAATACATATATTGGAAATACTGCTTATCAGCCATCATTGGTTGTTATATTCACACCTCATTGCCTACTTTTGCTCTATAACATTTTAGGGAAAACATTCAAATGGAACTTTGTTTTTGCAATTAGAAATTTATTCACCACAAGCATTAAGTATCTGAGACACTTTAGACATCGTATTAATGAGACATGCATTAAGTCTCAAAATGTATTTCTTGATTGAAATTGATCATAGGGTTTCTAGGTGACATTGTTAATTTTTGTATAAATATCTGTCACCACAGAATAAATGTTGGAGAAGACTTTCAAAGAGTAATCTTGAAGGAAAAAATGAATTTCTCTCTATTTCTATGACTTGGTCAAAGACTGTGACCTTGGATGACTTTAAATATATTATTGATTTAATGTAAGTCAAAAAACATTTCTAATCTTTCTTAGGTGAAGGGTTATATGTATTGCAGAAATATACAAATAGTCATATAGACTTTTCATTATCTTTAACTCATCTTTCCACTAAGAGCTAAAGGAATTATCGATTTTAACAAGCCAGAAGAATGGAGCATTCTGAAAGTTACAGTGCTCAGGGGCTAATTTGCAGAAGCTGCATGATAAACAGTGACAACAAGTCACAAGCTTTCTACTGTGACAGTTTATTTTTTTCCCAAATGATTTTTGGAAATTCTCATTCAAGAATTCCATGTATAAAGATAATCAATAGAATCTCAGGGGCAAGACTGTGTTGAGGTAATCAAAATATATTCGCAAAGTCCTGTTAAGAAGATGATGTAAATGGACTTCCTAACTCAAATGGTGACGTATTTCAAGTTGCTTAACTCCTGTTTATTTGAACAGACCACTCAAAGAACATAAAATTTCCCCTTTACAAACTACTCTCCAGATTCTTGGTGTGTTGATATGTAGATCTTACAATGTATTTCAAAACATCCTTGAAACAGATACTGGTAATATAATTGGTTAATAGTTTGCCTGAGTGATGACTCCTGACACTATGCCTTCAAGCATTCAAATTTCTAATTAGAACTACTTGTGGAACTATTTTGACATGTTTAGAATTCTCTTTCTTTTTTCGCTCAAAGGCTTTAAGACATAAGAAAGGATTGATAGCTTCCAGATGAAGAGCAACACAATGAAGATTGTTATGAAATATGGACACTTGCCGGGACTCCCAAGTTACAAATAAAACTAAAGTTTAAAGTCCGTGTTTATTGATCCATCGATTGATTTCCATGAAAGTTCTAAAAAGTGGATCTGTGTTGATGTTGGTATTTTATTGGTTTATACAATTTACACACACTTTTCTGCTCCTTGAAGACCTCATTTTTAAACTAAAATTATAATATGACATGCTCAAAATGATAATGGTTTTTAGATATTAGTGAAGAGTACATAAAATTTAAATATAAGATAAAAGCACCATAAAAAACAAATAACTCATATTTTTCTGAGTCTACTCTGTTATTTCTCATTCACACTTGGCTTCTTGACTTATACCTGTTAGTATCATTTTGGAAGTACATATTTATAAAACATTACTTTTACCAGGTCAAGGTCTACAAAAATTATGGTTTTTGTACATAAGTCCAAGAAAATGAAAGGACATTATTTTGACAATGAACTCATATTGCTAAATGTCTTGGGGTTATAGTTGTTGAAGGAAAAAAAAAGAATTTACAGAAGGATTTGTTATGTTAACTGTTAGTGATATTACATTGTTACCTGTGATGCTTAAAACAAAATTAGATAACTGGGTGATGTCATTACAAGAGGTATACAACTAGTACATTTTTGGAACATTTTCAAGCTGCCTTAATATCTACTATGTCATTCAATCACTAGAAATCATAATCTTTTCATACACAAATAATGTATATTTATGATAACAAAATACCAAGCAGTCACAGAGATTTATGCCATTTTCTTATTAAACAAAAATTTGAAAATAATTAAAGAGTTGAATAACTATGCTCACTGAAAGAGGGAAACATACAAAGAAACCAGAGTGACTGGGCATCACCGTGATAATGTTGAAGAGGTGATATTCTCACAGCCTCAGCATGGTTCTCCTCCTCAAGCACATTGTGAGTAGTTTTCCATCAGGTAGATATCAGAATATGTAAATACCCCCCTCTCTGTTTCTAGCTCTATGAATAATTAGTCACATGGTAGGTATTCACTAAATCCCATGGAACTTCATATCTTCATGAGTGAAACAGAAAATGTGAAATTAGAGGAACGCAATATTGCGGATGTTGGTTACTTGAAATGAGCAGGAGACACCGGATAAAGAAATAGTCTACTCTGGAAAAGATGGCCAGAAATTACATTCCCAGAGTAAGAGTGTAACAAAATGGCAAAGGAGCATCAGGGGAAAGTAGTAGGTGGAGGAAGAGAGTGCAGAAAGAGAAGACTAGAATTGGCAGGCATTTGGCGGGTGGTATGAAAACCTAGTGGAGGGAATACTTCCTGGAATCTATGAAGGTGATCCTAATGGGGACTTCTAGTAATGGAGGATACAGAGTCTCAACTAGCCATCTGTCGTTGCCAGGTGATGCTTCCAGTGTCAGGACTGCATTGCATTCAATTGAGTTGTTGGCCAAGGAGTTCCCAGGGAAATTCCCAAACACCAAGACTGTTGCTAAGGAAAAGGGTTGCTCTCTGCAAACTGGCATCGGGGCCCCACCGCCAAGGACAACACCCACACAACTCATTGGATATAGAGAAGTCAGTCGAGCTGGTGCCTACATGGAGCCCTCACCCCTTTATTCTAGTGTCTTTGGTGTAGGAAGGTGCAGGCAAAAGAGAAATTTAAACAACAAACCAGCTACAAAACTTTTGATCCACGATGCTGACCTGCCTGCAAAAGATGCTGGGGCAATGGTGGCTCAAAGTCTGTGGGAGTAACCAACTAATGTCTGATTTGACTTAAGGCCTACACCATGAGATGGAACCTATACCCCAAACTCCGTAGGTGACCAAGAACTAGAGACTAGATAGTCAAGAGATGTATATGTACAGTACAACCAAACACTATTGATTTTTTTTTTAAAAAAAAAAAAGGTTAATGAAATAATTTCTAATGATCTGCTCTACTCACACATCAGTACCTAATCCAGTCATCATCAGGGAGGCTTTCTCAGTCAGTAGATGGGAATAGATGCAGAGACCCACAGCCAGACATTACACAGAGAATCAAATTGGAGGTCCCCATCAAATCTCTCCCCTCAGAGATCAGGGAATCCCATGGAGCTTGTAGGAGTCATTCAGGATGAAGGACTTCAGTAGAACAAGACCCTTTGAATCAACCAAGCAATGTGCATAGAGGATCTTAGAGACTGAAGCAGCAGGCAGAGGGCCTACATGGGTCTGCATCAGGTTATATATATAAAATAGCTGTTAGCTTAGTATTTTTATGGGACTCCTGAGTGTGTGAACAGTGGGTCTCTGACTCTTGTTTCTGCTCTTGGGACTCTTTTCCTCCTGTTAGGTTGTAGTGTCCAAATTCAGTATGATAGTTTTTGCATCATCTTATTATATTTTATTTTGTCATGTTTGATTGTTATCTCTTAGAAGCCTGTTTTTTTTTTTCTAGAGAGAACAAAATGGTGTGAATCTGGAAGCAGGGGAGAGAAACTGGAAGGAGCAGAGGGAGGGGAAAACTCTAATCAGGATATATGTATGAGAAAAGAATCTATTTTCAATAAAAAGAAAAAAATTAAAAGTTAGGAAAACAATATCACCCAACCAACCATTGACAACAAAAATTCAGCATGTTTGCAGGACAGAGAAGGATGGTCTTGGATAACCCTCCGATTTGGGATAAGAACCGACAATCACTATAAAAAAAAAAAAAGAATTCAGAACGTTTTCCTAACTATAGAAAGATCAAATGAAAGTTCCTGAGCAAATAGAAATCTCCATTCTATTTATAACCTCTTCCAGCTACATGCATTGTAGAATGAGAGCTGGAAAATTTTGAACCATAAAGGCTACATAGTTATCGGCTCTTTTTATACCTGGCAAATTATTTTTTATATGGACATTTTATAAGACAAGGATGCCTTTGCTCCAATTTCTCCCTTTTAGTTGTTGTCTCTCTGTGAATAAAAACTTACGCTCTCTTTAGTTTTCTCCTGTTATTCACTGTACTTTCTGGCATCTGTATTGTCTGCATGTACACATTATATGAAGATTTGTGTGTTTGTTCAAAGGCCAGAAGTGGATTATGATACTCTCCTTGCTGACTCACTGAATTTGGGTAACTGTGGTGATGTTGTGTCCCCAATATATTGTGCACCCTAATAAACTTATCTGGGGTCAAAGAACAGAACAGTCACTAGATTAGACATAGAGGCCAGAAAATGGTGGCACACACACCGTTAATCATAGCATTCCAGAAGCAGAGATCCATCTGGATATCTGTGAGTTGAAGGCCACACTGGAAACAGCCAGGCATGATGATGTACATCTTTAATCCCGGGAGTGATGGCAGGAAGCAGAAAGGTATATAAGGTGTGAGGACTAGGAATTAGAGGCTTTTAAGCTTTTAGACTTTTAGCAGCAGTTCAGCTGAGATCCATTCAGATGAGGACTCAGAGGCTTCCACTTTGAGGAAACAGGCTGAGCAGTTGGCAAGGTGAGGTTAGCTGTGGCTTGTTCTGTGTCTCTGATCTTTCAGAATTTACCTCAATAGCTGACACTGAGTTTTTTTTTATTTTTTATTAATAAGACCATTTAAGTTTTGTATTATAGCTAACTGGCTAAGTAGTGAGGCCCCATGACTCTGCTGTCTCCTCCTTATGGAAGTTAAAGACCCTGGCCACTCTGCCTATCTTTAAAGTGAGTAGTAAGTATCAAAATACAAGGCCTCATGCTTACACAACAAGCCATTTATCCAGGGAGGTGTCCCCAGAGCTTCCTTCCCTTAGACTTTACTTTTAACTTGGTGGTGAAATGCTCTTTTTGAGGGAAAATGATATAACCCCAAATACTGCCTGATTGTATCCAGCAGGGTTGAGAATCTTGCTTTGGAACATGTTACATAGAAAAAAAAATGACCACCCAGGGTATAATAAGGTTTAATTTTGTGTGCTTTCTTCAGTGAGGTACACATGTGAGAAAAGAGGCAATAAACTTCCCACATCAGACGTCTCTCTCTTTTAACATACATCAAGGGCTTGTATTTTTAACACCTTTATGCATACCATAGTGCTATGAGATATAAATGATCAAAACAACAGCCCAGGATGTGAGTGAAATGCACAGGCTAAATGTCTTCTTAATCTTCTGTCTTGTTCCCCAGTCCTGTCTCCAAAGACCCAGAACTGACATGACAAGGAATATTAATAGAAGATTTTCTCTGAGTCTCCTCTCTTCCACAAGACACAGGTTCATATCAATTACAATCCAGGAGGTTGGGGTGCAATAAACAGATGTCAGCTTGCTCATCTTCTTAGTATTCTAATGAGAGGAGCCAGGGCCTGTATTATATTTCAGGTCCTTTCTGCCTTCAAATGCTCTATCAAGAAAGACAGGAAGTTGGAGGAAGCCCTTCACTTGTCACTGACTATAAACTTAATTAAATGATCTTATTCATTAAATCTAAGTTGTAGACCATTCTGGTCAAATAAAATAACTGTCGCTGGAAATCTTTATATATAATGTTATATATTCATATAGAAACCTATTCTGCCAATGGACTGAAGCTTCAAGTTTCATTTATATACCCACAAGTCTTAGGAGGGAGTATATTATCACCTTGTATTTGATACTACAAGAGAGATATAACATTGTAGTTCCTTGTGTCATATGTGGAGTATCTGAAAAGAAAATCATCTTTAAAAGCAAATTCAATTTCTGGGGGAAAATGGTATTGAGTGACACAAAAATCTCTTTATTTCCCTTAAAGGTGTCAAAAGCAGGGAAGAAAATCGCTTTAGGGATTAGGCCCCTGTTATGTGTCATAGGAGTGAAAGGGTTTGATATTGAGGCTTGTTTTATGCGCTCTGACAATATGAGAAATTTCAATTCTATCCTGTAATAAGTAGTATATGAAGTAATTTGGATATGCCTGTGGCAATAGCCCTAGGCATATATTCACATCGTGTGAGTAAACACAGCCAGGGTAAATTTCTAGCAGGGAGAAATTTGTATCATCATAGCGTTTTGTGAAATTATTGGAGGTTATAGAACACATGTCATATGTGAATGTGTATGTATAGATTTTAATACTCTGCAACTGTTTTATTATGCCTGTAACTTAGAACATTTAAAATACAGTCATGTATGCATGGTTTCATATACAAATACTAGAATATGAAACAATTAAATGTACACTTAGTTTGCCTTCACTGATTTATTTTTAAATGCTAGTATGATGTTGAAGTAGTAATATTTTTCCTTGTTGAAATGTCTAAGCATTATTTCTTTCTTTCACTCATTTTTGAGACATACCATAAAATGTCAACACATGGTCAACAATGACCTTTTTATTAGAATTGCATGCCAGCAAACTATTTTTAAATAAATGAAGATACATATATACCTATTCTTACTGAAACATCAAGTCAATCAAAAAATGTTTAAAGCTCATCTAAAAGAGAAAGGAGAGTAAAAATGCACAAGAATCCAGGCAGCCCAGAATGCTCTGACCTTGTAAAATCAGAAGAGTATCCACAGACAACACACCCTGTGCAGGATGGCAGGGGGACTCTGTCTCCAATGAAAGTTTTCACCCTTGCACCTTCTAAAACATATGATGCAGACAAGGACAAGTGTGTCTGGTCTTAATTTGGATCTTGATTAAACTTTATCAAGTAACTAACTTGTAAATCTATGTTCAAGTTTTTGGGTTTTTTTGTTTGTTTTTTGTTTTTGTTTATTTTTTTGTTTTTGTATTGTATTTGGAGGTGGGGCCTGTGATTGAAAAAGAAAAAGAGCTCTACTAAGGTTAGGTGACACCAGGTTAGACCCCCAAGTTTTCTCTAGATGAACTCTGATTATGTTTACTAGTGAGAAGAAAAACTGCAACAGCAACGAAACTGAAAAAAATTAAAATTGCAATTAACTAGAACTCTTTGAAATTAGTAAAATATAAAAATAAAAAAAACAAAAACAACAACTAATGAAATATAAAAAGAGTAGCAAAAATTCCTCTTATGTGGTAAAGCAAGTAATTTCTTAAAATTATAACTCTTAAGGGAAATTGGTCTGTAAATCCCTTTCTTTGTGGGGTCTTTATATGGTTTTGGTATCAGAGTAACTAGAGCCATAAAATGAATTGAACCACATTCCTTCTGTTCCTATTTTTTGTGAAATTATTTGAGGAGTACTGGCTTTAACTTTCTTTGAAAATCTGCTCTAAAACTATCTGGCCTTCACTGGCTTTTTTGCTTGTTTGTTTGTTTTTGATTGGGAAACTTTTAATGGCTGCTTCTATTTCACTAGGGGCCGGTTTAAACTGCTTATCTAATCTGGAATTAATTTTGTCAGTGGTACCTATAGAGATAATTCTCCATTTCTTTTATATTTTCTAGTTTGGTGGACTGCAGGTTTTTAAATATGTCCTTAGGATTCTCTGATTTCCTCAGTGTCAGTTATGCCCCCCTTTTTGTTTCTGATTTTCTTAATTTGGATATTCTCTCTCTGCCTTTTACTTCATTTGGATAAGGGTTTCTCTATCATGCTCATTTTGTCAAAGACTGACTCCTTAGTTCCTTGAAATTTATGTTCTTCTCTTTGTCTTTATTTTATGGATTTCATCCCTGGATTTGGTTATTTCTTGTTGTCTACTCCTTCTAGGTATGATGACTTAATTTCTCTTTCTTTCTTTCTTTCTTTCTTTCTTTCTTTCTTTCTTTCTTTCTTTCTTTCTTTCTTTCTTTCTTTCTTTCTTTTCTCTCTCTCTCTCTCTCTCTCTCTCTCTCTCTCTCTCTCTCTCTCTCCCTCCCTCCCTCCCTTTCTCTCTCTCTCTCTCTCTCTCTCTCTCTCTCTCTCTCTCTCTTTCTTTCTTTCTTTCTTCTTGTTCTCTTGTTCTTCTCCTCCTCCTTCTTCTCCTCCTTCTCATTCTTCTTCTTTTCTAAAGCTATCAGATTTGCTGTTGATAGTATGAGATCTCTGCAGGGTTTTTTTCTTTAGTTGGTTTTGTTTTTTTTTTTTTTGCTTTTGCTTGCTTGTTTGTTTGTTTTGTGTGTAAACACTTACTGATTTTGTTTGAAACACTTTGAACCATTTTCATTATGCCCTATAAATTTGAGTATGCTATGTATTCATTTTCATTGAATTCTAGAAAGTTGTTAACTTCATTCTTTTTTTAAATTTTATTTTATAATTTATTTAATTTTATGTATCAGCCACGGATTCCCTTGTCCTCCCTCCTTCCACCCCCCAGCCTTCCCCCCAATCCACCCCCCACTCCCACCTCCTCCAAGGCAAGGTCTCCCCTGGGGAGTCAGCCCAGCCTGGTAGATTCAGTTGAGGCAGGTCCAATCCCCTCCTCCCTGCGCCAAGGCTGAGCAAATTGTCCCAGCATAGGCCCTAGGTTCCAAAAACCCAGCTCATGCACTAAGGACATGTCCCAGTCCCACTGCCTGGGGGTCTCCTAAATGGTTCAAGCTAGTCAACTGTCTCACTTATCCAGAGGGCCTGGTCCAGTTATTTCTGTTTTCACTCATTTTTCATTCAGTAGAGAGTTGCTCAGTTTCCATGAGTTTGCAAGCTTTCTGTTGTTTCTGTTGTTGATGATATCTAGCTTTAATCCATGGTGGTCTTATAGTATGCAGGGAATTATTCCAATCTTCTTGTGTCCGTTGAGACTTGCTTTGTATCCAGATATGGGGAAAATTTTGGAGACATTGCAGGAGTTGCAGAGAAGATGGTATTTTTTTTGTGACTGGGTTAAATGTTCTGTAAATACCTGTTAGGTCCATTACGTCTATAATATCTGTTAGCTCCAGCGTTTCTCTGTTGAGGTTTTGTCTGGATGGCCTGTCCATTCAGAGTGAGTCACTGAAGTCTCGCACTTTGAGTGTGCGAGGGTCAATACGTTATTTAAGCTCTAATAGTCTTTGTTTTACAAACATTAGTGTTCTTGTGTTTGAGGCATAGATTTTTCATAATTTAAATGTCCTCTTGGTGGATTTTTTTCCTTTAATGGATATGTAGTGTCCTTCCCTATCTCTTTTGATTAGTTTTAATTTGAAGTCTATCTTGTTAGATATTAAAATGGCTATACCAGCTTGCTTTGTGGAATATCTTTTCCAACCCTTTACCCTGAGGTAAGGTCTATTCTTGATGTTGAAGGGTGTTTCTTGGATACACCAGAAGGGTGATTCCTGTTTTGCCATACATTATGTTAGTCTGTAACTTTTCATTGGGGAATTGAGATCATTGATATTGAGAGATATCAATGAGCATT
>CABHPQ010155295.1:0-43671 GCA_902168405.1 Peromyscus aztecus
TGGGGTGAGGGGCAAAAAGATAGGGGAAAGGAGGTGGTAGAGGGCAGGCTAACCAAAATCAAGGATGTTTGAAGAAGTTTTATGAAGACTTACTAGCTTGTAAGTTAATAAAAATATAATTAAAAAGGAGTTTGTACCCTGAGTGGATGAACAATGCTGTTCCCAGAAGACATGGGTTATTAAATGAAATTCTCAGTGCTAAGTGTGGGCTACCTATATATGAGTTATTGGTCAGGAAGGCCCCAGAAGCACTCTCTCCAAAAAAAATTATATTGCATTGCTCTTGGTTTCCCAGTAGATGGTAAGATCCTGTTGCTATACACATTATACATTTTGGTTATGGGGCACAGAGAAATCAATCTTGAATTGATAAACTCTCTCCTGCTGGCTAGCTTTCATAGTGCTGGAAGGTATTATGCAGGCTGCTTGGATAGAAAAGACATCAATGGTCTTATACAGTGCTGGCCCCTACATGTTACATTATTGACCTATGAGGCAAGACGAGCTCAAACAGGGCAATAATAGCAAGATTAGTTGTAGAGGTAACCAATCACTCTCTTGATGAGATTTGAGGCTTGTATAGGAGGGAATTACAGTCTGTTACTGTAAACATGGTTAAAACCCATGGTTAAGGAGGTCATAGATCCTGCGGGGAGAGGGGGGGAATCTACTGTCATTGTTTTTGTGAAATAGTCACATTGTCATACTTTCTACTAAACATTTGTGCTTATACCTACAGACTGGGGCTTCTTTCAACTTTGGCCATCGATATTTCTCTCTGAAGTGGGCAACAGTTAAGACACAGATTAATAAGTGCTCAAAGGCTGAGAATAAGTGACTGAAATATCTGTATCAACTTACCTCCCACCAAGACCCAGGGAGCGTTGTGGAAGAGTGGGTGGAAAGAGTGTAAGAACTGGATGATGCTGGGGATGCTGTGAAAGGCCATCTTCTGGACATGGTACAGTTGTTGTAACATGAACTAACTTTAGCGGTGGTTACCTGCACAAGGCATGCACACGATCAAGCCAGTTAAAAATTCCAGCCTGGATGGGAGATGATCTACCATGGCTGCATCCTTAACCAAGAAGTTACTGGTAGATGATGGATGCTGGGGTGGGGAGGGGGAGGAGTCAATTTTCTTTGGGTAGTAGCCACTGGTAGACCGTTCCCTGGTGGGTGACCCCACAGCCATAAAATATGGACAACCCTAACTAAATTTAGTGGCTTAAAAATAGTAAAAATTAAAAAAAAACTTAAAAGATGACATGGACTTGGGAAAGTGATGTATTGGGGGGAGTTCTGGGAATAACTGGAAGGGATGAGCTGGGATACAATCAAGATACATTGAATACATGTGTGGAATTTCAAAGAGTAAGTAAAAACTACTGTTTAAAACATTTCTGTACAACTTCTGTGCTTCTTCTATGACCTTCCATCTTCCACACCATTTATCTTCATAACAAGTGATGCCTCCTGATATGCTAAGCACTTATTTGCTTGATTTTCTCTTTCCCTATTCTAATTTCTAAGCTTTCAGAGGCAAAGGCTCTGTTTTTGTTCACTGCCTTATCATCAGTACCCAGAACAGTACCTGGCACAGAGCTGGTGCCCGAGGAGGATTTGTTAATGAATCAGCTGTTTTGAACCCACTGGCCTTAGTAGTCAGGAATTTATATTCTACTCTGCAGAATTCCTACTCTATTTGGAACAACCACAAGAAAGTAGAAAAGGAGTTCTCACAGCAAAAACATAGCCTGCCCTCTGCCTCCCGCTACACGGTGATTGGAATTAAGCCTGAGATTCTGGTTAAGTGCTGTCCATCAGTGGCTTCCCATTCACATAATTGTGCTTTCTTTGGCCCAGAGATGAACGGAGTCACCTTGGTTTCTCTTTCTCAGAGCTGAGATAAAGGCTCCAGAACAAATACTGAGCCTTCATTTCCTATTTAGGGTCAACTCCACACTACAAACTCAACTTCAATTTTAATAAAAATTCTCCCATGTTCTAAGTGAAGACAACACTTCATCTTCTGAGGAAAAAAAATGTACTGGTTAGAGGAGACTTGTTACCAAGAAAATAGTTTCTAATCCTGTGGCAGTGGAAGAACAAAAATGAAATGACAAAAAAAAAAAATCCAAATAAGAGAAGCTCCCTATTTTCATAAAAATAACTTCTGTTCTGAAATCAAATCAGTAGTCTCTGCATGGCTAAGCGTGGAGACTTGTCTCTGTACTACGAAACATATGTCGTTGTACTGCTTGGCTGGTTTCCCATCTTGAAATGATGCCTGGATTCTCAATCTAGTTCTCTTTCCCCATCTTGCAAAGTGCACGCAAAGAGAGAATCCTGGGCTCAGAATCTCAGGTATTGAAAGCAGTACAGCTGCTAACACTATTTTTTGTTGCATGAATTATGCTTATTTTAATCCAAGGGACCCTCTCCCCATTCTTCCAAGCTCAAAGGAAATTTAACTTTCAGACAATATTGGTTCACTTGCAGCTCCTTCCTTCATAATGCTGCTAGAGTTGGGCCAAAGTCCTGGGTCATATATTCCCAAGCACCAAGGACCACAGAGGAACTTTTTCTTAATGCTGCTGATTTGAAAAACCACAGAGGGTATTCATAGATGTTGAAGAGAACGAGAACTCATAGCTTGGGAGCCAGTCTCTCTCCTAGCCCAGAACCACCCTCTCTG
This sequence comes from Peromyscus aztecus, assembly GCA_902168405.1. Lineage (NCBI taxonomy): Eukaryota > Metazoa > Chordata > Mammalia > Rodentia > Cricetidae > Peromyscus > Peromyscus aztecus. The sequence continues at coordinate 2,699 of CABHPQ010155295.1, forward strand.
GGATTGTACAGAGGGCTGAGGGCTTCAGAAAGCAAGGCTTACAGGACCCACAGGTTCTTCACTAGACCCCCCAAAGGCAGAATCTCAGTGTGATCTGTGTAATATGTGTAAAATTTGTCTCTCAAATCTCACTTCACACTAAGCTTAGGTGTTTGGAAAAATTAAAAAAAAATACTTTCTTCAGTTAAGGAATCATACTACTTGCTTAAGACATCTTACACTGGTGACTCTGAATGGTGTCACCTCACCGGTCCCAGAGTAACTCAACCAGATCCTTTTCTGTGGATTCATCTTAGAAGAAAATGCAGATCCATGGGGGCTGGAACTAGTGGACCTGGAACTGGGGTCTCAAGCGCCCTCAGAGACTCCCAGGAAGCTGAAGTCATAGAGAGAAGAACAGAGTGACTAGGTGAGCGCACAGAAGCTTCAGTCAGTTCCATTGCATGTAGGATTCTGGTCAACACTAACAGTGCATTGTAAAAAATTGAGTTTTAGAATTTTAATTTAAATAAAAAAAAGGGGGGGCTGGAGAGATGGCTCAGAGGTTAAGAGCACTAACTGCTCTTCCAGAGGTCCTGAGTTCAATTCCCAGCAACCACATGGTGGCTCATAACCATCTGTAATGAGACCTGGTGCCCTCTTCTGGTCATACATGCTGTATACATAATAAATAAACAAATCTTAAAAATTTAGAATTTTGATATCATGTTTGAGAGTTAGTAACTACAAACCTATAATCCTTGTTTATCAAAATATACAATGCGCCCAAAGTATAGTTCGTCAGCTGATTCTCTGTGACTCGATGTGTCGTTGCTCAGGGAATGCAGCTTGGTAAACCACTTTGCTTTTATTACCCTGATTTGTAAAGGATCGGATGATAACTCTATTTTATGAATGCCTATTCTTAGCAAAAGACCAACAATAACAAAGGCTCTAGCAGTCTGTGCACAATCATTCCCCCGGGACCCTTCACATTGCTGCTCTCTCTCTTTCGGAACAAGAAGGAATGGACAGCCAATGTTTTTTGGAGGACACTTGTGTTCTTTGGTGTCAGTACAGGACATGGTCCGAGCATCCTTCACGCCTCTCTCTGCTTAGCGCTCTTAGTCTTCTTTTCTCTTGTAACACATGGAATTTGGAGAGTCACCTTAGATTCCTTTCTGGAACAAGCTGCATATAGATTTAATGTAACAGAAACTAGGTGCAACTATTAGGGTCTATCTAGTCAGTATGGCAGAATAATGTGGTTGCCAGGAAGGACGGGCCATGCTATTCAGCAGCCATGGTCAACAGCAAAGAGGATTTCTATCTTTGAAGGGAAGAACGACACTCACGGATGTGACGAGGGAAGAGCTGATAGAGAACTGAGTCTGGGTTGGAAACCAAGAGGGTTGTGTTCTATTCTAGTAGACAATTATAATAGATAATTATTGCTACTTTCCATGTATTGTTTCATGCAATCTTCAAAACAACCCAAAGCTCCGAAGAGCTGTTGCTAGATCCACTTTAAGGCCCTGTTATCAAAGACAAAACTGATTAAATAGCTACAATGGTTCCCTTCGGCAACATACTCTCACCGAACCATTGACCCTTTGTGCCACACAGAAATGTGTTGAATTCATGTGCACACATATATACATTTGATCTTCATAGTGAACTAAATATACATACATAAGTATATATATACATATATATGATGAATAATTATCAAAACCACTCAAAAATGTTATCCTCATGAGCAAAGTGTAAATCTGACTGTGAAAATTTGAAGATGCACTTATTTCTTTCTTGGGAATAATAGCCTGAGCTGACAGAAATAAAAACAAACAAAATCCCCACACAGTGACTGATCCTTCTAGCAGCCTGTGGCTTCTGGAATTAGCTCTGAAATCCTCATCACGTGTTCTTTGCATCACTGTGACCTCTGGTCCTGCCTCCATCTTGCCTCGTGGGTATTGTAGAGATTCAAACAAGGAGCAGCTGGATAGTCCACTGCCTCACACCAATGGGGGAAAACGAAACCCTGTCTGGACATGCCATGTGCCACTGTTAGATATCCGAAGTCACGCACATAAGCATATGTGCTGGTCGGTCTGAGAGACAATATAAGCCTGAAGGGGCCTGAACTGAGCCGTGAAAGCCAAAGCCTAAAGCTGCAGATGGTACAGTGTGTCACTCAGTTCTGGAGTTTGCCCTGGCTCCCATGATTAATGATGGACGTAAGTCTCCTGAAGACACCTTTCAGGCTTTTCTCAAGCCAGACGATAACGCTAATTAAATTTGTTCGAATCTTTGACTTAAATGTTTACATGAGGCAATCAGCATAAAGTCAAATTGTATTTGCAAAGTGTTATTTATATAGTGTAATAACCAGAAAATCCTGCCACTAAGGTATTTCCATCTCAAAACAAGGGTAGAACCAGCTGGGAGGCTGAGCAGGAATAATCAACAAGCAAAATTATAGATGACCATTTTTGAATGTTTATATTTCTAAAACTAATTGTTAAAATAAGACCAAATACTGTGATTAGTAATATCACCACGGGACAGTACTGCTTTCCTGCTAAGAAATGAGACTGAAGGATGCTTACTGAACTCACCACATTTGCTTCCCTAGTGGCCACCAACGACTTACAATCAGACTGATTCATTAGTGGGGTGAGCACATATCTCCAGTTCCTTTGTTTTTCCTTTCTACTGTCAACAGTAATCAACATCATTTTAGTCCTATTAAGCATAAGGAATATATTTTTGGTTACACAACAGATTCCGTTGATGATAATTTAGAATACATCAAGAGTAGGTCTTCTTACTCCCTCTTCTATCCTCGGGGTACTACCTGAGTGACCCCAGGTATCTTTTTCACTCTAAATATATTGCCATTCTGCCCTTAGAGAGAAACTGCTAACAGGCTTAAAATGTGTAGTTATGTAGCCATAAGAAAGACTCTATGGCAAAGCTCATCAATTTCTATTTTAGAATGATTTCTGCCGTGATTACATTCTATCCCACACTTTGCCTTCTAGCTCTGGCTTACAGGGTGGCAGCACAATTGACCAGCAGCAGGACCCTAAGGAGTCATTTGCTCATTTCTCTCCTATTCAGGCCTTGTGTTATTTGGTTACAAGAGACTAACTTCTAAAACAAGCTTCATTTTTAGCTCTCCATTCCTCTAAGTTTGCCTCGTAACTCAGTTTGATTTGTGGTCCATTAATATTTCTCGCCAAGCAAGAGGCAATCTGGTACCTTTTGGTCCCATTCCAAGAGAAGAGATGGAGACTTAAATGGTTTGGCATCAAGAGTCTGATCTTCAAACTCTATTATTCCAGATAGTGATAGGCTACTAACTGGTCTCTTGAAGGTGATGGAAAGAACCAAGAACCACCTCTGTGGACAAGGGTTCTAGTTTCATTCTATTGCTATGATACAACACCCTGACCAACAGGAGCTTGTGGAGGAAAGAGTTTACTTCATCCTACACTTCATGTCATAGTCCATCACTGGAGAAAGTCAAGCCCAGAATCCAAAGCAAGACCCTCAAGCAGAACCATGCAGGAATGTCGCTTGCTGCCTTAGTCTCTGGTTCGTTCCCAGGCAGGTGTAAGCTAGCATTTATATAGAGCCCAAGATCACTTGTCCAGGTGAAACCCATAATGGGGTGCCCCCCCAAACCCTTACCAATTAACAACCAAGACAGTCTCTCACAGACATTCCCATAGGCTAACCTGATCCGGGCAATCTCTCAAATGAGGCCTCTCAGATAACTCTAGGCTGTGTCAAATTGACAATCAAAGCTAACTAGGATGGCCTGTAAGGCAGAACTTCACAGAGGAAACTACATCAGGCTTAAGACATCAGAAAATTTCTGTCAGAATATGTCAGGATTTGATTAATAAGAAGAAAAGCTCCTTTGTGATGAAAATAAAATAACCTAGTGCCTTCAAATGAATAATATAAAGGCTCAGAAGAAGATTTTCACATCCTGGCAAGAAACTCCTTCCCTCCTCCACAGCAAGGCTCTGACGGCACTAATGAAGTGGGAGCAGCATGGGTGTAATGGAAGGGTGAGGTGGTCCCATTATATGAGGTGCACAGAGCCCTGTGGACTCGTGCATCGGGAGAGGCACTGTTGTTATGCATTCCTCGGACCCTAAGTGCACAGGGCCCCACGGATGCATGGCATCAGGAGGAAGAGTGACTGCTGTTATGCATTCCCAGGACCCCAAGTGCTAGGAATGGGTTAGAATACCATACATCATTGATTACAGCCAGGAGATGTGCAGGCAGATACATTTCCTGGGCTTGGAACATTCTAATGATGGTTCGATTCATCTTGATCTTTACGACTATCATATTGTTTTTTTCTGTTAACACTGCCTCGATTTTAGTGAGGGAATAAAGGAGGTGCACCAAATTCCAGCAACAGATGCCACAATGGTAACTATCAAGGCCCAAACTAAACTTTATCAGACCAGGTTTACACAGTATAAATGGGGGTTTTAATTTCTGACTCAGGCTGAATTTCCCCTTCACTCTGGAACTTAAATGATCCCACTGCTAGTTTGCTGTCTTGCCTCCCTTCAACAAGTCTTACACTCCAGAGAATGTGACTGGGAAATGGCGCTTGTTCCCACAGGGTCCCTTTAGCTCTGCTCTCTGACATACATGTTCACACGTTATGAGGCAGGCTGTATGATGATGGGCAGTGAAGAACATCTCTGCCCTAGTCACCGAGCCTGTGAATCTATTTCCCTCTCTGATAAAGGGACTTTATAGGCAAAATGAAGTGAGGGGGTCTTGAGATGGGAAGGTTATGCTGGGTTGCCAAGATTGGCCTGCTGGTACCAGAGAAATTCTTATAAGAGTGAAGAGGGTCAGAGTTAGAAAAAGACGTAAAGACAGAAGTAGAAGTTGGAGCGATATACTTGAAGAAGGAGGTAGGATTCACAGGCCAAGGGATGAAGGTGACTTCTAGAAGATGAGGAGGGAGGGGAATGGTTTCTGCACTGAAGCTTGCAGAAGGAACACAGCCCTGCTGAATTTTGTGTTTGGATTTCTCACTTCCATGTGAAAGAAAAAATACATGGTGTTTCAAAGCACTAGATTTGTGGTAGCTTATTACAATAGAAAACTTATATGCATGAAATCTCAATTTGCTTTTTTAAGCATCGATTTGTTTGGTGTGCATGTGTATGTATGCGTTCCTGTGTGTGTGTGTGTGTATTTGTGTGTGTGTCTATGAAACACAGTGAACTTGAGGAGGTTGGAAGATGATTTCTGTCTTTCCTGTCACCATGTGGGTCCTGGGGATCAAACACAGGCTATCAGGCATGATGGCAAGTACATTTACCCTCTGTGCCATCTCAGTGGCTCTAGCTTTGCTTAATGGCCCTTGTATCTCTCTTGAATTCATCTGTTGTTCTAAAATAGGACCAGAGAAGGTTCCTCTGAAGCTTTCAGGAAATATCTGACACAAAATCAAATGTTTAGACAATGTTCACCTGCTTTTTTGATTAAGGAGTTACCCTGAGAGTTCATGAATAGATTGGGCTTTCTGATTTTCAGGGGGACTACTTCCAGAAAAATTGTATTTGAATAGAGGCAAAACGTAATGATCCATGAAATTTTTGAGTGACTAGCTATGTGGTTGACTACATATTCCTCAACTCCCTCACTGTATTTGGATCTCATAATAGTTTATTTTCTTCCTCTTTAAAATGGAACAAATACATTTTGCATCACAATGAAGGCCCCCCGGAATAAGACCACTAAGATTTCTCCCAGGCACTTCCAGTTTTGTAAGTAAATACAGACACTAGTACGAAGAAATGCTTGTGCACAGACGGCTGGGAAATGAAGTATTTGTGGGTCAGGAGGTCTGGTTGCATGAAAGGCCCCAGAGGGACACAGTGCTGGTTCTTGAGACAAGGGGGAAGCAGCATTCATTAAAGCCACATTACTTCTGCAGTTGACTTTTATAATGAATTTGTTGTAGCCTCGGTCCACAGATATTAAAATTAAAAAAAAAATCCAAGAGCATGAAAAACCTGGTTTAAAATGGAAATTAAGTCAAAGAAATCTGGGTTCTTACCACAATGTACTTCACAGGAGCCTTTCTTACAACAGAGCTCGGAGAAACCACACGGGCTTTCCAGTAGATGCTAGCTCATCACAGAGGGCTGAGTCCCTTCTGCGACACGGTCCTCAGAGACAATAATTGCCAATACAGCAACATTTTCTTGATGATTAACACTATTCATATGTGGCTGCCTTTATAGCTACTTGGCTAAAATATGCTCTTTGTAGAATATCTAAGAAAGTAAAATAATCATGTTACAAACTTAGTTTTTCTATCTAGATACTCAACTGTCATTGAAATTTCAGTATGAAACCCCTTCCTATTTCTTTTTTTTTTTTTTTTGAGAAACTTCACTGGGCACCATAACCTTTAGAGTTGATGATCTCATAAAGTCTTCAGAGCACAATTAGATCCCATTAGTCTAGAAAGTTAGAGTATTTTTGAGTGTTCCATACTACATTTCAAATACTAGCTAAAATATCATTTTCTCCTCTTTCAAATAATAACCCTGGTCAAGAAATGAAAGCAAAGTTCCAGAGAAGTTTCTGGATCCGGTAATCTTGTTATGCCAGGTCCAGATGTATCAAACACTGAGTGACGTAAAGGGGAGGTAGTCATCATGGGAAAAGCTTAAACCAGAGACGTAACCACAGTTGGGAATTATAAAATGAAATCTAGGAGGAATGGGAAAGGCTAGAACCATTCCGGAAATTAGGAGGCTGAGTTGTGGTAATGGTTTTCAAGTGCCGGAACCCTCATGAGGCAGGAAATTACTGCTAGCTCATTTTCCTTTCAGTGGAGAACAGACAGAGAAGATTCCAATGCAGCATTAAAGAGCTGAGTACATTGTCAGCAGGGCTGTTGTGTAACCATGAAGTATACCGGCTCCTGGATGGTCCAGCAGTGGAACACTCAGGACACCTGAGCAGGTGCAAGGACCAAAATGGAAAAGTCTCTCTTCCCAGCTGTCTACAGGAGGTTAATCCCCTGTGCACCTTTGTGTGCCCTGTGCCTCCCTTGTTTTCTTACCCCTCAGCCTTTTGTCTTTGTTTTCCTCCCTAATCTGACTGTGGGGTCCAGACAAGAGAGACAAAAAGTATTCACCCCTCACCTCCTAGGACTTAAAAGCTTAATGAATGATTCTGGTTCTTAAGATGACAAGCCAAACTTTTCATGGTTGCTGTGAAAGGAGATTACACAAGATTTCTTCAAAGGCCTTATAAGTAGTTGCTGCATGGAACAAATTGGAAAAGCAGGACAGATTTCTCATGAGGGCTGGACCAGATGGCCCATGCAAGTCCTCTCTGGCTGTCGATTCCAACAAATAAAAATTACTGCTGGGCTTCTGGTTTGGTTTCCAATCTGGGTACCAGAAGATTAACCTGTGAAGATGTTTAAATGTATTTTGATTCTCATTTTCAGGGCCAAAGTTTTTAAAGCAGTCTCGAATAGCACAGAAGGTGTCAGTCTCCAGAGGCCACATGAGTACTTCTGCCTAGCACTGATGTGTGGCCCCATCTGTTCACCTGCCCATGGGTTGGTGAATCTCGTTCTGAGGCATCAGTACTTTAGATACCGTAATAGTATCCACACTATCATCTGGAATTTACTTTATGTCTGGCTTTAGGACATGCAACAGTGTAGAGCTGCTGTGGAGACCCTTTGAGGTCCTTTACTTCTTTCTCATGCTAAAAAATGGGCCAAGCCTCAGAAGCTGCAGAATAAAAGCTAACAGAACATAACGGACCCTGTTCTTGGAGTCAGGAGGCTTGAGTTTGGCCTTGATCACCGCCTTGATTTCCTGGGTAACTCTGACTGAGGAAGTGGTGTTTTGTATAAAGCAATGTCACTCCTCAAGCTGGTATCTGAGGCACCCTTAGCATTTCCCCTTGACAAATCAATACCCCCTTAAGTCATACTATAATAATAGCTCTCAATATTGAAATTATCAGATGTATATTCACATTCACCATAAATTGGCCTCAACATTCTATTTCTAATTCTGGAGAGTGGAAAATTGTTGGCAAAAGTATTTCTTACATAAGAAAACTGATAGCTTCTGATATGAAATAATTTCTTTATCGCATCTAATTAGTATTTGTCTCAATGGCTTTGAAAGTCTCTAAAGTATTTATTTATAAATGTGAGGAGATGAGAGAATATATTTCCAAGAATCAGTTCTCGCCCTCTACTGTGGGTGCTAGGTGAACTCGGTTGTCAGGCTTGGATTAGATCGTCTTGCTGACCCAGCTTTGAAATTCTTCATGGACACCTGTGAACCAATGTTTATGAATTCTATTATTCTCGTGAAGGTATTTTTCTTGCTTTTCAGTAGTTTCAAGACATACTCAATGAAGCCAAGTCTCCTCTGTTTTGATCGAATTTCTTTGCCCGAATCGCATATTACCTATTTATTAATCTATCAAAGAAGGACGGTTAGTTTGATGAAGTGAGTTTGAAAAATCAAAGTGAAACCTGGGAGTGTGATTTTTTTTCTTTTGAATCTGATGAGATCATTTTCTCCTCTCAGAACATTTATCCAAATTACCATGAATTGACAAGTTAGAAGAAATGAAAAACAGAAAAGTTTCTTTAACATGACAACACTTTGAAGGAGAGTCATCCAGTGAACTGGAGATACAAGACTCCATGTGGAGCAACCACATCCAAGACTATGGCAAGGAAGTGAGATGGTTCTGGAAACTGTGGATCAGTTCCTGCCCATACACTTGTGCTCAGTCCTGGGCAGCAGCACACATATACATAGTCCCCATGCCCACCCCCACACTCTCAGAGTCATGGATCTGGGACAACATTTGCTGACAACATCCTGTGGTCCCCCTTTCCCTCCCACCAGCTTCTCACCATCCCATGGACGCCAGACTCCTGACTGCTGCCTTGCAGAGGTGGAATAAACTCTCTGAGACTGACTCAGCGACTACTTTTTAGGAAGTTTCCTCCACCTCTCCATTCTCACCATTTGGCTTTGAGGCAGAGAGGAAAGCCCACACCCATGGGCGTCAGTGCAAATCATAATGGCATTCACCAATTTTTTTCTAATTAAAAATTTGGCATTTTAAATAACCAGGCTATTCCCTTCTCTGGACTAAAGTCAAATATTTCCATCTGAAACATAACTACAGATCTGGCTCTTCTCTTGTATCTTTTCAGCCCACCCTTTCCTCCCACTTTCCCCACATGAACACACACACACACACACACACACACACACACACACACACACACACACTGTGCCTTTTATGTAATCAGTTGATAAGATTGATCTTTTCTTTGAATTGCTTTGATTTAAAATCCACCCACTATTTGTGGGAGGTACAGGGCGATAGATGCAATGTGTGCTTTAAAGATGCAGAAGGTATAGGGCCATGGATACAATGTGTGCTTTAAAGATGCAGAAGGTACAGAGCCATGGATGCAATGTGTGCTTTAAAGATGCAGAAGGTACAGGGCCATGGATGCAATGTGTGCTTTAAAGATGCAGAAGGTACAGGGCCATGGATGCAATGTGTGCTTTGAAGATGCAGAAGGTACAGGGCCATGGATGCAATGTGTGCTTTAAAGACGCGACTCTAAGAGGTGGCACAGAAGAGCATCTGGGATAGGGTCTGTGTCTTTTCTGTGCAGTTCTGATTTTGCTAAGATTAAGAGTGTTATGAAATTCAACACACGTTCTCTTACTTCAGAACTAAACTCTTAGGTCTTGGAAGAACAACTGCCAGGCGTAATTGTCACTTAATTGAACTGAGAGCAGACACTGCTTCACAACTCCTTGGTGGATCCCCCATTACCGATGTCCACCCTCTGTCTTGATGTCTTCCTCTACATTTCCGTGATGCAGAAATCTGATCCCCTTTGTGGCTACAAAATTCTCTCTCCCCACTTCTCTGAGAAAAATTCTCCAAGGGGAGAAAAGGCCATTTCTAAAAGATAACATTTTGTACATTTCCAATTATGTAATATTCTTAAAAGAATGAAATTACAGATATGTCACAGATTGGTGACGACTGAGTACTAGTAACTAGACAGATGTGGCTTTAAAGGAACAGTACAAGGAGGCCTTATGACTGGGAAAATGCTCCGATTCTTTACTCTGGTGAAACCACATAGACACATCCAAATGAACACCTGCATGACTGGTGAAATCTGAGTCAATTCTCTTTACAAATCAGTTTTCAAGTTTTGAAACCATAGTATCCTTATGCTGCCACTGGAAATTTAGTGGGCCGTGGAAATTGTTTGTACGCTTTAAAAAATTCCTGCACACTATAATTATTTTTAGAAGTTTAATGGTAAAATGCAGCTAGCTAAAAACAGGAAAATTTGAAGTTTTTAAATGGGATTTAATGATTATTTCTCAGATATGTAATGTTAACTCTAAAATATTGTAAAGCCTATGTCCAGCTCCACACTCACTAACTGCAAAGCATGCTTTATATAACGACATAGCACAAGGTCATATTGTCATGGTTCAAATACATTTTTCTTAATAAAATTGAGTTTATCAATATTTAAATTATAGAACTAAATAATTTCAGAACAAGAAGAGGGGGTTGATAAATACAAATACGCTTTTATATAGTGACAAAAGGTCCGAACCATGTCAAACATTAACAGCTGTAGCATTCTAAAAAGTTCCCCTAAAACAGAAAGCCAGTAAAGAAACCTGGTTTAACTTTAACTGATTAATTAGCTCTGGGGGGTGGGGGAGGATGAAAAGTTCACGTGTGTGGGTACGTCTGCCATTTGGAGATCCATTATATTATATGCTTGCAGTTTCCACCTAGCTATTGTACAGTGGTGAATGCAGACCAAAAACATAGGAAACTAAAACAAAGTAACTGTCATGCATTACCAAAGCATAGAACAGTCTTAGATACAGACAGCCCTGGAGTAAACATTAGGAAGAATCTTGTTCTTCTGCTAACAGCAACATTTGAACAGCAGTGTGCTCTAGTAGATTATTTTTTCCATAGTAAGCCTTGAAAAAAAATATCGTTTGATAGAAGATTCTTACACGGTTGTGGTGAGAATCTAATTACATTGCAAAATTTAGATTTGTACAAATATATCCATTGTTTCTGAGTCCCCAGTTTCATGAGCTTTTGACCCGTGGTTGATATTCCTAGGCTAAGAATGGAGACTTTAAAGTCACAGCCATTGTAGAAGCAGAAGGAAGCCTACTTACTCTTCAAGGTTATGAGCAGGCCCTAACCCGCCAGGGAGCACCAGGGCCCTACAGCAAGGCTGAACCTAAAAGGGTAGGACTGTGAAGTGCGTGGGAGATCTGGGCAGTTACATGCCCCGAGATGAAATCACTGGATACAGGGTGAAAGCAGAGTTAGCAGCCTCAGAACAGACAGGAATAGCACCCTAGTGCGTAGCCCTACGAGAGTGTGTCACAGCAGAAAATTCCAACATCTACCTGCTGGTTTCCTTTGGATGGTGCCTTTCCCCAACTTGAAGCTAGTTCTGAAGTCTTGTTTGGCTTCTGCATTTAAATACCCAGTTCTCGTATAGAATAGGTGTGCAATAAGTTATTATTGGCTAGACAAATGCTTCACTACACAAAATTTCTGAGGAAAACTATGAAGAAGCTTCTTGGATTGTTTTCAAAGCCCTAGTGTGGAAACCATCTTCAAGAATAAGAATATCGTTCTGATCACAATTAATCACTAGCTTACGGTCCTGATTTCACAGGTGATTCTCCAGACAAACCAGTCACCTTCCCTTTTGCACAAAATCATTTACTATTCATTCTTAACAACCACTCCATGTACTTGCATGGTATTCTAGATGAAACAATGTAACAAAAACATAATTCAGGCAATAAAAATATTCCTACTATTTTGGGGAAACAGTAATTGCCCTACTCCTCCATAACCTAAGAAAACTTGGCACGCATATGACATTATCTCATAATCTTCCTCATAAATGTCACTCGGAGTAGAATTTGAAGGAGGGAACTCGGATTCACACACACATAAACCACCTGTCATAGACGGAGTGCTTCTGAATGAGAAGAGGACTGGAAAAGGGGCATTGTGTTTAGTTACCACAAACTCAAGAGTGCTGAAGAACCCAGAGGACTGTCAGTGAAGAGCTGTGCTTAGCTGCAAGCGATAAAAGACACCGTGTGCGTGTAGCCAATACTGGGAGTGAGACCGTTATAGTCTGCTCTGAGTTCAACTCTGTTGACAGCAAAACCTTAATGGAGCTCCTGACTCCAAACCCAGGAAGACAAAACTGTCCCATGACAAACACCTGCAACACAATGCAGAGCTTCCTGTGGCCACACAGTAGGGGCATGGCTTTTTAATTTTTGCCTTACAGGAAGACTGTTTATTGTTCTGCCCGACACTGCAGATCACAACTGGAGACCCCTCAACCTGGAGTGCCTTGTTCTTGGACTCTGTCCTGGTGGCATCAGTTTCAACGCTGGCTCAGCAGCACCCACTGTGCATAGGACCAAGGCTGTGTGTGTGTGCCTCAGCGACTGCATTGAAAATGCCAGAGCCCCAGAGACTGCGGTCTCATTTGGAGACGTCATTGTGGGGTCCCCTGAGCATTTGGAATGCAAGGGACAGCAGAGGGCTCATGATACGGACACTTCAGAGGAATGGGCCACAGTCAGGTGCTTTATGGCTTGTCCTAACCCTGCAGTTGTGGCCCAGAGCTTCAGCTGCGGGTAGCTTCTTCCCATCCCCATTCAAAGCTTTTCCTTCTCAGTGACTTGAAAACATCAGGACAAGATTTGCTCTTGCCATGGAAGGGTTCCCTTAACTCTGCAGATAAACTTTCACCAAGGGCAACTTTTATAGAGAAGTTGACATACTTACTTCACAAGAAAACACAGTCTTACATACACAGTATTTTAATTGTACGGAGTTCGCCTTATCCTAAAATCTGGCCTCTAGCAAATGAGAGAGAGAGATAAAAGTAAACAATGATCAGTTTCATCTGCAAATGAGGGTAGCCAAGGACTTGGGGGATGTGTCATAGCTTCTCTCCTTTGTAGCCTCAGTTAGAAACTGGAAGCGCAGCAGTGCTCCAGAACTGATGTCCAGAGGGCTGGTGCAAAACAAACACAGTGAGGTGGCAGAAATCACATCAGGACATGGTGAATTGTTTTTACTACAGGGAGATTTCCGTCTGTGAAAGCAATGAGTTTCTGGTGATACAGGAAATAGAAACGCAAGACATCTAGGAGCCTTGAAAAACCGACCCTCCATATCTCAAAACATTCCTGCTTCATTCCTCTCAGGCAGTAATTTCCATGTAAATACAGCAGTGCTCACTCTAATTTACGATTATAGGTGTTTCTTCTACCGCAGACCTTCCTTAAAACCTGTGCTTAGCATGTTACCGTGGTCTCTCAAAGGTGAGGGTGCAGTGTGGGATGGAAAACTGTTCTGATAGGATGAGCCCAGAATCTCCTGTCTGTGCATCAGGCAGGACACACACTTCTGCTCCTGACAAACTCTCCTGACAGAGGAGTGAGTTTCCAGTTCCTGTGTCTTTTCTCTACGGTCTGGAATTCATTTAGGTCTTAAGTGTTCATAACACTTAGAATGTGCAAAATGGGCCACATCTTAAACATCGCACGCATGCTTGCACACCACCTTGGGCTTTTTCACCTCTCCCCCCAAAAGGCTAATTTAAAAGCAAACACCTGAGAATTCTAAATTAAGCAAAACAGCACTGAGTTAAGTCACTTCAAAACGGAAGAACTGCCTGACTCCACTTGCAAAGAACATGAAAACCCCGGGCAGAGAGACCTCTCATCCATACCTATATTTCATGCCAGTCTGCTTCGCGGTGGACTCTTTGAGAGAAATGTGATGCTGAGGGGTGAAGGTCCCCAGGCTGCGAGCGATGATAGCGACAGTGCGGAATTTGGCCCGGGCTGCGTTCACCACATTGGGGGCGGTGGAGCTCTGCTTGCTCAGAAGTCGGTCCTCACCATTTCGACTCTTCAAATTGTGCTCTGTGCAGGCTATGGAGACTTGCATTGCTTCCCAGGACAGCGCAAGGTCCTCTTAGAACCCCACAGCACAGGCGGTCGGCAGAGGGTGAGCAGTTGGGGGATTTCTGCTGTCTTTTAACCCCTCTTGCCCCCGCTTCCTGGATGCCTTCAGAGGAGTCCCGGCAGCTGACTTCAGAGCCCACAGAGTGGCAGGAGAAGCTGAGGTGCAGGACAGCGTCCCTGGGACCCAAAGAAGTAAACAGCCAAGCTGGAAGTTGTCTCAGCAGCTGGAGCGCGGATCAGCCTTCCCAATCTTCCCAGGCTGTGATCTCGGCTGATTAAACAGCCAGATCCATGTGGTCAGGAGGTTGGTGCAGAAGCCTAGAGCTGAGCGTTCATGGTGACTGCACACAGCCCTGCCTGGAGCCAGTCCGAGGTGCCTGAATGCGGAGGGAGGGCTGGCTTCTGGGCGCTGGCTCAAGCAGGCATACCGCAAGATGCGCCGCCAGCACCCTCTGGATCACAGGCAGGAGGCTCAACTGGAGAGGAGCATCCCAAGAAGCAGCTAACAGCAAGCGGGGCTCCGCGGACCCGTGGTCTCCATCCACTCTGCCAGTCAGCTGCCTCACTCCCGGGTTTTGGAGGATGCGGAGGTGGAGGCGTCTTAAGACCCCTCCCCACTCATCCTCAGGCGAAAGCTGGGGCTTCTGAGCCGGCACTTACTCGGGTTGGCGACTGCATGGAGGAGCTGGAAGGTCCCTTTAAGGAGCGCCTTGCCTTTGTGTGCAATGGGAAGGAAAGAGCACTGTGACCACTCCTTACTGGAGCAGGACTGGGAGGGCTGCTCCTTCAGGGGGCTCTGCCTAGGTGCCACCAAATCTCGCTGCAGCACACTGAGTTGGAACTGGGGAAGGCTGAGTGGGGTGCTCCTCACAGTAACATGCCAGTGATTAACACGTGAATACTGTCTGGCTCGCTGTAACACAGC
This sequence comes from Peromyscus aztecus, assembly GCA_902168405.1. Taxonomy (NCBI): domain Eukaryota; kingdom Metazoa; phylum Chordata; class Mammalia; order Rodentia; family Cricetidae; genus Peromyscus; species Peromyscus aztecus. Next base: position 17,750 of record CABHPQ010155295.1, read on the forward strand.
TTGGAAATTCTGCTCTTAGCCTCATAAGGGCTCATTTCTCCTCTGCATGTTAGTTCTTATGCAGATAAGTTCAAAGTTTCCTGAAAAGCCACAGTGCAGTCGGTGTGGAGTCAAGTCTGCTAACTTACTGCAAATCTATTTAAAACACCAGAGTAGGGACTTCTGGGATGCGGCAGGGAGTATCACTGCCCAGAAGATTCAAGAGGGTAGCTGGAGCCATGTACACTGCCCTGGCCACAGGGATGGGCAGCAAGAAGTCCCGTGAGCTGAGCCTGAACCCACATGAGATGTGGATCTTGTCTGTCTGTGCTATCCAGAGCAACTGCCCAAGAAATGTGCTCAGACCAGATTATCGGTTGGTTGATAATTCATCTCTCCACTTGAAGCACGTGAGAAATAACCCTTCCTGTGGATTTATTTAAATGATGGCTTCTACAAAAGCATATTTCTAAATGTGATTCCTGACAGACCTCACTGTCAAGCAAGGAAAAACAGCAAACACTGTTTATGAATAGCATCTCTGTACTTGGCAATAGAGATCAATACGGGGGGAAATTATGAAGTCCTGTTTCTGTTGTCAAGTTAGTCTTCAGAGACTAACTATGTTGGAAATCACATTCTACATGTCCACTGGAATGATACCCATGCTAAGCATACCACGGTGGAGCAGGGATAGATTTCTGGATCCTGGAGAACGTTCTGATCCATTACCTACATCTCAGTGGAGTCCCTATTGGCATCTGACTCTGCTACTGGGACAGAAATATGACAATGTCTGGGGTTTCAAGAAGCACATGGAGACTCAGGTAGCCTTCCTAGAGGTTTGAGACTCCCACATGTCAGGAACAATGGCTCTGATTTGATTGGCAGGAGTGGAGGGAAGCAGTCACCCCTGGACTGGCACATTCAGGCATGATACACACTCTGCCTGTATTGATTAAAATACAAATAAAACAGTTGGTCTGATCACTTCTATCCAATCAAATGAAACTGTACAAATAAAATTTTCAAGGAGACTCTGTGCTTGCATTGAGATCTATTCAAGACATTAATCTGAACATCTTTGAACCTGAAGATAAGATTTAAGCCACATTATGGAATCTCATCCTTGACCCTCCACAATATTTTTTTCACTCTTTACCTTAGAAAATAAATATTCTGATTAATGGGAAGAAAATTTAGGATGAATGAGGGTTGAAGGGTTAGATGGGGACCTTTTCTTTGTACCCTTGTATGCCAGGCAAGAATACTGGGGGGCATGTATTTATTCTTTGGAATAAGCAGTGGGCAGAGAGGAAGCAGATCATAGGAACCTTTATTTTTGCATACTAAGCCAGCTCATTGGAGCTGATCAACGTGAATCAGGAAAGTAGTCAAAATGAGAAGAGGAAGAAGTGGGAGGAATCAAAAGGAACAGCTTTCAGAAAAGGGGGCGGGGAACCACCACCATCAAAGCAGCCTGGGAGCGATTGAGTGAGGCCATAACCACCAGGCTGGGAGGGTCAGGAACCTGGGCTTCAACTAGGCCACTGGCTGTGAGGGAGGGGGCGCAGGGGGTGGGCAGGGGCTCAGCTGAGAGTGCTACCAGTTTTATAGGGAGGACTGGAGACTTTGAAAGAAAAGGAGGCCAGGACATGTTAATCAATGTGGTGCTCAGCTTTGTCAAAGAACTAGCAGAGAAAGGCCAGAAAGCACGGGCTAGCCCAGAAGAGGGAAGAGGTTATCTAAATAAGACATACAAGGCAGAACACCTCTGAGTCACCTTTGACCCCTACAGGTGAGCTTGGTCTTTGGCAGGCCTTCACTATAAATAACTGAGAGAGATGAAGAAATAAGGAAGAGGGAGCTGCCATTTCCTGGGTAAACTCCTGGGCATCCACTTTGAAGCACAGCCTGTGTACTGAGAAGGAGGGAATGACAGCCCCACATTCCCTTCTGCTCCTCTCGTGTGCAGTCCAGTGTCCCAGCCTTTGGGATACACCACATAGAGAATCAAAGACCAGAGGCTAAAGGACGCTCACAGTGCAAGCCTCTTTCTTGCTGTTCACAGTGAGCCTTTCATCTCCAACACCACACAGGCATTCTGACAGGCCCCATGGACTCCCCAGACATCCTCACTCTTCCCAGCATTGATGGAGCAGTCAGTCTCAGGAGCCTGGAAATTAGGTAACCGTTGGCTGAAGAGTGCCCGCTCCTAATAAGTTTGCCAGCAGGCTACATGGTAATGAAGCTGGAGACTTGGAATGTGTGTCCTCTCACTGTCACACAACAGGATTGAGAGGAATCCCCACTGTGAGAATTTCAGGCTTAAATACACATACAAACCTGCATATAGATACATTTACCTAGATGGTATATAGATATAACTGTAGATACAGGTATAGATACGGTTATGGGCTGGATCGTCTCATCCCAAACTTCATGTATTGAAACCCCAGCCTCTCCCCAGTATATCAAAATGTGACGTTATTTGGAGACAGTCTTTAAAGACATAACTGAAGTACAATGAGTCTGCAAAGGTGAGCACTAACCCAGTGTGACACATGTCCTTAGAATAAGGACCAGACTCAGACATATGAAGACACAGAGCAGAGGATCATCTGTAAGCCCAGGGCAAAGTCCTCAGAAGGGGCCAAGATTGCTGTCACTTTGATCTCAGACTTACAGCCCACAGAACTGAGAGGAAATACACTTTTCCTGTTGCAGCTACTCAGCTTGTGGTACTTGGTTATGACAGGCCGAATTAATATAGGCAGAAATATAACTTATATGTGTAATGTCATTCATAAGAAACCGTTGGAGCTTACTAAAGTTCAAGCTTCTAAAAGTCATCATTAGTCATGATGAATGTCCTTATATATACTCCACACATCCCAAGCTGCTGTTATTAATGTTCTATAGGAGGATAGTGAGTTCCAGCTCAGCCGGGGCAACACAGCAAGACTCTGTCATAAAAAACCCGAAGATAGACAACAATCTATAGATCTGTTCTTTAGGAAAGTTGATGAAGTGTCCTCTGAAGAAAGACTCCAAATGAAATCCTTTTATTCCTCTTCATGAAGTCATACAGGGTTCCATATGGTTGCTGTGGCTTTTTTTTTTCACTAGCAAGCATTAATTATAAAGATTTTTAAGTTTCATAGTAAGTGTATGTGACATAGTTGGATGACAGTCACCTCCAAATACCCTCCCATCATCACACTCTCCCACGCCCCATCCTTTCTGCTTTTACGTTCTAAGGCGAGTCTTGCATGGAGAAGTAGCAGCTTTTAGGCACATGTAGTCATCTCCTTGGTGTTCTCCTCAGCTTACCTATTTTCCTTTGTTTGCTCATGTTCCCTAAGGTGGGAGTCAGCACCCTCAGAGACATCCTGACACGGTGGAGAGAGTACCGCACCAGTAGACCCAGTTCAGCAGTGGCATCTCACCTGTAACTTAGGGGTGACCTGCAGCTCTCTCTCACTTTATTCCCTCGGCTGAAGCATGCGGATGGGGTGGGCATCTTTATTTCAAAGACCTCTTTGTGTCTCTGTTCTGCAGATGCTATGACGAAATTTCTGGAGGTTGCCACAGCGCAGGACTAAATTATCACTTACTCTTCAGTTTTGCCCCGATTGATTCCTATTCATTACCTAGCAGTGAAGTTTTAGCATCGGTGTCAGTCATATTGGGTCAACAGGTAACAGGATGTAAAATTTGCACCCAAGAGCTTCGGTCTTTGTGGTTATCTCGGTGTTCCTGGGAACCCCAGAGACTTGATGACAGGGATATTGGAGTTGCAGTTAAGCCTGAAGCTTTGTCTTCCTCTGCTTCCTCCCTTTCCTGTGCTGTTGAACAGGGTGCTTACGTTCTTGGAACCTTGGCTTCCTCATGGAGACATAGTGACTGACCTGAGAGTGTGGCTCTCCAGAGCAGCTTCCCGTCATGACCTGCGTTCTCTGGTTGAGGAAGCAGAAGGTAAACTCAGCCAAGTTGTCACTGGCAGAGTTAAGATGTCACTGGGGACGCCTTCCTCTGAATGTTTGGTTCTTAACCACTGTGCACACTGCCCTTCACCGGAAGAGTCCTTTCTCATCAGAGGGACTTCACACACACCCTCTTATGAGTAGTTTAAGAAGAAACCCTATTGCCATTACGAGTACTAGAAATACATTCAATTTAGAAAGTCTAATCATCAGTGTTTTATTAAAAATACCTCGTGACTGTTCATTCTTATCCTACTGCAGTAAAAATTTCCCAATTACCCAGAAAATTTTTGGTTTATTCAATTTCTTCCCAGTGAAGTCAGGATCAAATATTTTTCACGGGTTCCACTTAGAACTTATGGTTTATATTCCATTGGAAAGCACAGCCAGCAGGAGCCAGGAAACATTCAATCATGCAGCCAGGCAAAACTGGAGTTATCCAACACAGAAAAGAATCTGCTAATATCAGAAGAATTTTAAACATGAACGTGTACAGATGGCAAGCTACTTCCTGTGCCTCATTTGTGAGCAAAAGAGCTGTGCCATTTATCAAAGACTATCAAAATCTGGTTAGAGAGTTATTTATTATATTCTCACAATTTCAACATGCCATGAAAATGATCGCTCTTCCACATGTACAGGCCTTTATAATGTCAAATAAAACTGAAATTGAACATACTTATGGCTTTTCTGATGAGAAGAAACTTCTATGTGTCTACCATTTGATTTTCCTAGAAGAACAGACTTACCAAAGAACCCAGCAGGACATTCAGGGGGCAAACCCATTCTCACATACCAGACTCTCTAGAAACAAAGCACCATGAACCAAAGGATGGACAAGTTTTTGTCCTGGGAAGCAAAGCCAGGGCTTAAACGTGAGAGGCATGTGCTCTGTCACTGAACTAAGTTCTCCAAGTAACAGTCAGCACTTAGACTACATCCATGGCCACTGACAATTATTTCCTGGATCCAGAATATTCTGAAATTGATTAGCCCCCAGTTCTAATATTTTTTTCATAAATGTTCACACTGAAAACCTGGCACTCCAGTATTACATAGAATTGTTGCAGTGAAATGGGAAATTCACAATTCAGCTGATTTTGTTCTGACATCTTCATAGTAGACAATTCCTCATGTTTTTCAGGAAAACAGACATGAAAGAAAACCGACTCATATTCTGTTTACTTTTATAAATGTTATTTTCCTCCCAAATTATTATCCATTACCATGAATTCTACCTTTGCCTTATATTAGCCTCAGACAATCAGAAATATGTGCTATGTCCTTGATTAAGATCTTCTTGAGAAGTTAACTTACAGAGAAATTGTTTTCAAAGATAGTTATTATATATAACCAATCTGTGATAAAATCAATTAAATGGCACATTGCGATTTCATGCACTACAAAGTAGTTAATTAATTATGCCATAATGCATATGGTTAATTTTCAACTAATTAAAAATGTTTTTAGTTTTAGACTCCTTCTCCAAAAAAAAAAAATCACCATTTTATAAACTTAAAATGAAAATATAAAGGAAATAAATTGTTAGGAGCACAGGTCTAAAATGTGTTCACATTTAGATGTTAAGCTTCTGATCTGGCACTGAGTTGTCAGTGTCCACACTTTTCTTCTATTATATTTGTGTTTCTGAAGCAACACTGTTTAAAAGCATGGCCGACTTTTGTCTCTCCTCCAGGCTGTTGGTATGAACTCTCAATGTTCTGAAGTTAATCTACAAGCAATGGTGACCACAGCATCCTAACAGCCTGGCCAGCAACAAGTCAAGTCATTTAACAATTCCAAGAAAGAAAAAAAGGTATTCCAGAGAACTGATGAACTATCACTTTTAAGATGGTATGCTGTAAACCTTTATCTTATGGCAATTTATATCTGAAATATTGCAAAAGTATAATAAAGGAGGGGAGGGAAGAAGACAAAAATGTTGAGTTGCTTTTATTATCTAGGCATTTTGGTAAAAGCTTGCACACCCTTTATCTTAGTATAGAGGAAAGAGAAAATGGGCTATTGTTAATCATTGCACCCAGCTGAAAACTAAGTGTTGGTTTTTTTGGGTGGGGGTTACATGAGCATTCATGGTCGCCCTTGCAAAGCTGTAGTGATAGAGGCAGAGCATTTGCCAGAATGTGCTTGGCTCTAGATCTGATCCCCAGATAAACCTTACACATAAAATGATAAATGTTTGAAGTATATGGTGTGCAGGTCTATCATTTAAAACCTACAACGAACGAATTCCCGAAGAGCCTCCCACAGAAAGCCATCCTTACAAGTAACCTCCAAAAAGTTACTGAGACAAAATCACTTTCAGTTCAAGTTTGTTCATCTGCTTATAGAAAGACAGAAAGGCTATTATTATACACATCTTTCTCTCATAATAGTAATATGTGTTTTGTAAAGGGCCTACTGACTTGTTCTTTTTATGTTATCCATTCTTTGAACCAGAATTCTTATAAAGCAAGCAGATCCAAGACTTTATGGGATCATTTTTCATTTAATTCTGCCCCTTTAGCAGCCCGAGGAAGGTTAATACAGGTGACCCCTCTAGTTTCTCACCACATTAAAATGGAAGCCATCCTGAGAACACAGTTGCTTAGGCTGTCTCTCATCACAGACCTAGTAGGATTAGACCTGGTAGGATTAGACCTGGTAGGATTAGACCTAGTAGGATTGCTATGGCAAATATCAATGGCAAAGCTGGAAAAACAATTAGCTTTCTGTCCTCCTTCCTGACTCATGTGTCCATTGCTGGATCTGTCTTTCTTCCTTTCCCACTTTCTTTTCTTGCTTTCCTGCTTTCTTTTTCTTCCTTCCTTCCTTCTTTTTCTTCACTCTTTCCTTTCTTCCTTTCCTCATTTCTTTTCTCTCTCTCTCATTCCTTCCTTCCTTCCCTCCTTCCTTTCTTTCTACCTAATCTTTAACTTCCTTCCTTTTGTGTGTGGGAATACTTTGGATAAGTTAATAAAAACCTAATAGTGAAATCCATCGTAAGTGTTAAATCCAATATAAAATTAAATAAAGTGAAATCCAGTTATAAAATCCAATGGAAGCTCCACAGCTTCACAATGGTTATTATACCTGTGTAGAAGTTTGTTGAGATGTAAAGACTATAGGTCTGGCTAATCTCACTGTATAATGCTTTTTATTTGAAAGTTCTTTACAATAAAGTTTTTATTAAAAGACAGGAAATATGAGAATACATGTTAGTAAGGATTCAAACTGGAATAACCATTATGAAAAATGGAATAGAAATAGAAGTTCCTTAACAAATCACAACCTTAAAAAACATGTGAGTCATCCCTTCTATTGCTAAATTGATAACCCATGAATTAAATCAGTATTTTGAAGAGCTCTGTGCATGCCCATAGTCACTGCAGCATTATTGAGAAAAGCCAAGATACATAAGCAATGTAAGTGCCCATGAATGAATTAACAAATAAAGAAACTATGAAATACATGCCATGGAATGTCATCAAGTCTGAAATACTGCTATTTGCAAGAACATGGGTAAAACCAGAGGGCTTTGTGCTTGATTAAATAAGCAAGGCACAGGAAGACAAATACTGCCAGTTCTCACTTTCATGTGGAATCTCATAAAGCTGTGACAAGGGTTTATGTGTCCCTACTACCAACAGGAAGAAATTGAGGGACTCAATTTATGTATCTTAAATCATAAATTTTCCATTTGTCAATTATGCTGCACTAAGCCTTACCAAAAGGAAACAAATAACTTACCCAACATTATGTAACTCATTTCCTGCTGAGCTGAACTACCCACCCAGACCTAATGCATCATTTACATAGTTACATTTTAGAAAAAGAACCCTCAATTATGCCATTCTATAAAAATGTTCCTACTTTAAAGAGAAAAGAACCTCTAACCTATGTTCAATCAAGTATCATATTTACTGAGGTTGTCATAATGCATATATACTACTTTTGTGAGCAAAATAAAGTAAAAATTTAAAGTTATTTTTCAATCATAGAATCACGCCAAGTTTTTAACAAGAAATTTTAGAATACATAGACAAATTCTCTTAGGTTTACATAAATCCTAGTCACAGAATGGAGATGAAACAGATCTAGGAAGAAAAGAGGAATATCATTCATTCGGTAGACTTAAAATCATCCTGGTCAATATTTCTTTGTTTGGTATTTTCTATTTTCACACACAGGTTTTTGGTTATTATTAATGTTTCTGTTATTGTTGGACACCGCTGAGAATCTTTCAAGGCTTTTATCAGTTACCCTCATGCTATCAGCTTGATTTGTTCTTATTTTTTTCATTTCTCATGTATTATCTTTTCTCAAGACAACTATTTATCATCACCGTCACCAATTATTATTTGCTACTCAGTTGACAAGCTCTAAGTGCTGATGAGGGAAGGTGGAAGATTCAGCCTTCCTGTATGAGGCTTCATAGCTGGGAATATGCAGACGTGCATGACCAGCTGCCGAGTGTGTATCAGATCAAGTGCAGCTGATAAATTCTTTAGAGGAAAGCGGGGAGACCCACGTGGGTTGAAGTATTTGGAGAAACCATAGTGGTATCAGAAAAGCTCTGGGTAATGAGGACAGAAAAGAACAGGGCAAAGATAGAGAGTAGGCAAGCTAGGCGATGGGAGAGGGGAAACAGCTTCCATGTGGAGGTTGAGAATCTTGTTGGGGAACATGCATGCCCTTGGTATGCAGCATCATTGGAAAGAGGACTTCTATAATACACAATGCAAAACAAAGTCTATACACCAACTGACAGTAGAGGACAGCCTGGAATCAAGGGGAGACTAGGGCTCTTCCCTCAGAACAGTCATGTGAGTATGGAGAAAAGTTCATCAGGGCTTCTGGTGGGGTTGGGCATGTAAGCTGTATTTTAGGCAAATACGGCTGGAAACCATGTGGAGGTGGTTTGAGGCAGGACGGCAGTGGGGGATGGCAGGAGTCAGTCTGCCATAAAGTACAATCTGCTGAAGGGATTATGACGCTTCTCCTAATAGAAGGAGAATGGAGAAATGCTCACTAGGCATGGTGATCTGACAAGCAGTTGGATAATATATATAGTAGGAGCTTATTTTGACAGAAACAAAAATGTTATCATTAGTTACTCATGGGTGGTAGGCTTATGGGTAATTTTTGTTTCCTTTATTTTGCTCATATATGATTTCCTGCTGTGAGCACATATTACTTTTGTATTACGGAACACAGAAAGTGATGCCCAGAAAGCAAAAAATTATGCCAGAAATAATGGTGAGCCAGTGGGCATATACATCCTGTAGGGGAAGCACAGTGACTATTTGCTTCATAGCATTTGGGATAAACACCACTAGGCAGACTCAGTTTGTTTTTTTAAACAAACAAGCCTCCAGATATAGATATCAGGAATACAACCACTGAACTGTGTTAACTAACATGAAATTGAGATCCGGTAGTATTTGTTTTTCTGTGCCTTGCTTATTTAATCAAGCATAAAGCCCTCTGGTTTTACCCATGTTCATGCAAATAGCAGTATTTCAGACTTGATGACATTCCATGGCATATGTTTCATAGCTTCTTTATTTGCTCATCCATTCATGGGCACTTACGTTGCTTACATATCCTGGCTTTTCTCAATAACGCTGCAACAACTATGGGAATGCATAGAGCTCTTCAAAACACTGGTTTAATTCCTTGGGGTTACATGACGCTTTCACAGGGGTCGCATATCAGTTACCCTGCATGTCAGATATTTACATCACAATTCACAACAGTAGCAAAATTACAGTTATGATGTAGCAACAAAATAATTTTATGGTTGGGGGTCACCACAACCTGAAGAACTGTATTAAAGGGTCGTAGCATCTGGAAGGTTGAGAAGCACTGCTCTAAAGGCTCTTCTGTCTTCTGATAGCGGTCAGCATTCCTGTGACTGCATCATTCCAGTCTCCATGACTGCCTGGCCAGTGTTTTCCACGTACCACAGACCCTTGCCATTGAATTTAGACCTTACTTGAGTAACCTTATTGCAAGATCATAATCTTAATTACATCTTCAAAAACTCTTTTTTTCAAATAAAGTCTAGTTCACAGACTTGAAACACCGAGATGTAGTTCTATTTTTTGAAGGCCTAAGGTGTAGCTTTTGGTTTGCAGAAGACATGGTCAAAGAGGAGAGGGGAAGAGGAAAGAAGACATGAGAAGAAAGCAGGGAGCTAGACTTTCTTTCTGGTCTAACTGGAGAAAAGTAGAAGATGCAACCAAGCGGCTCAGAGTAATGCAGAGAGAGATGTGGCCTGGCCTGGAGCATGATGGAAGCAGCTCATAGGTGTGTGGTGATATATTGTGTACCCTAATAAAATTTGCCTGAAGATCAGAGAACAGAGCAAGCTCCTAGATTAAATATAGATGCCAGGCAGTGGTGGCACACACCTTCAATCCTAGCACTCGGGAGGCAGAGATCTGTCTGATTCTCTGTGAGTTCAAAGCCACCCTGGACTACATGAGATTGACTCAGTCTAGGAGAGAAACAGAGCCAGGCAGTGGTGGCACACACCTTTAATCCCAGCACTTGAGAGCTCATGTCTTTGTTTGGGAAGCACACAGGCCTCTAATCCCAGCACTAAGAAGGAAGTGATGGCTGGGTGGAGAAAAGTATATAAGGTGTGAGGAGACAGAACTGGAGCTTTTCAGGCTGAGGAGTCCTAGAGGTAAGATGTGGCAGGGGCTTGTTCCTTTGTCTCTCTGATCTTTTAGCATTTACAGGCTTTGAGTTTTTTATTATAATAAGACCATTTTAGAAATTGAGTAACATAGGTGAGAGCGTTTTCTGTGAGGAACTAGCAGAAAAGGGAAAAAACAAAAGTAAGTTTCCACAGGTCAAGCAGGGATGGCTAGCACTGTTAATGCCATAAGCAGAGGTTCTTTGCATGGACAAAAATACTGGGCCTGGAGGGTCACCATAGGAAAGTATCCATACCGTGTGAGGATGAATCAGCCTCTTCAGAAGCAGCATCTTATCCTGGGGTGGTGAGTAGATGGCACATGGACTGTTTGGGAAGTAAAATCTGTATTAATAAGATGGTTGCAAAACAGATAGAAAGAAAGCTGTGAGCCATGGTGGATGAGAGAGCAGTTGCCGATAAAATGCCCAGGAAATGGGGTGTTCGCCATTGTTTTCCTTGTATTCTAATCAAAAGCACCTGTGTTTTCACATGAGTGCCTTTCTTATTAATAACTGCTCAGGTCGTCATATCCACAGAGGCAAACACCAGGTTGTCTTACTAGACACTCTAGTCCAGTAATAGAGTGACTCAGGTATGGGTACAGAGGAGTTCAGTTATGGAACAGGAGAAGACACTCCATCATTTAAAAGGAGGCTTTAAATACAACTTAAGGCTGTAGTCAAAAGACCAACTAAGTGGAGTGGTTCCTGTGGCCAAAGTAATTCAGCCTCTAAAGTAACATCGCAATTCTGGAAATACAGATGCAAATGATCCAATACAAGCTTTACAGGGAATGACATTATTCTGGACACAAAGCCACGTGAACTGGCATCCATTGTCATTTTAGCACCCAGAGGACAAAGGCAGGAGGACTGGGGATCTTACACCAATCTGAGACACACAGTCTCAAAACTAACATCGCAAAACCAAAGATTTTAGTGTCATGTTGTTGCAGTTCTTAACTACATATATGTATAGATGATATGGAACAAAAGACGGGGGAGCAAGTAGCACTGAGGCCATGTTTCTACATCTCATCATAATTAATTTAGTCTCAATCTGAAATAGACTTTGTTAAATTAAACCATATTCTAATCATGGAGCAATCACTAAGAAAATAATTCACAGAAATAATTTTCAAAATCGACAAGGTAATAAAGTATTTATCACAAAAACAAGATAAAAGAGGAACAGAAAAGAAAGACGGTTTAAGATAGTAAATAGCAGCATAGAAAATGAAAATCAAACCATATCAATAAGCCCATTGAATATAAATAATCTAAGTGAAAAGGCAAAAATTGTGAGGCTGAAATAAAGGATGACTCTGCTACCTGATGCCCATAAGAGACATAATTTAGATTAAAAGAAAAAAGTAAATTGAAAACAAGATGTGAAAAGCCATCCCGTGAAATAGCCGTAAAAGAGCTGTAATGATTCCATTGTTATTTAAGAAATTAGACTTCAAGAATTATTAAAGTTAGAGGACACTTTTTAAAAACAGAAAAATCAATACATCAGCAAAGTACACTAACTATAACATATGTGCACCTGGATCCATGTTTCAGGTCCTCCGATGAGGCAGAGCAACATGTCTGAAGGATGTGGGAGAGCAAAGTTTTATGGCAGCCAGGAGTGAGAAAGAGGTACATCAGGAGCCAGGGATATGGCTTGCCTTTTAAACCCCTCCCTCCTCCACCCTGGCCTTACCTCCTGATAGCCTGTGCAGTGTGAACTCAATGGATAAACCCATTGGGAAAGTTAGCAGACCCATGTGCCAATTACCCATCAATCAACTGTGCTCCAGGTGGTGACCAAGCCTTCAGAACATAGCTTTTAGAGGGAACGTTGCTTATCTAAACCACTAGATACTCTTAAACATAAACATAAAAACCCTTTACAGGGCCAGGGAGATGGCTCCATGAACAAGGCACTTTCTGTGCAAGCCTAACACCCTGAGTTTGGCTCTCCAGAACCCATATAAAAGCCAGCCATGGTGGTACAGATCTCTATAATAGCATCACCCTTCTGTGGAGTATGGGAGTTAGAAAGCAGGGAATCTACAGTTGACATAAATAATTCAATAGATGAACAAATCACGTTTAATAAAGTCCAGTATCTATTAGAGATAAAAAAATCTCCCAAACAAGATCTAAAAAAGAACTTTCTTAAACTAAAGAACGGGTGAGTTGTGGTTTGACATGGAAAGTGTTCTATGGACTCACATATTTGAACACTGGGCCTTCAGCGTGTGGCACTGTTTGGGAAGGATGTGAAAATCTGAGGAGCCTTACTGGAGGAAGTTGGTCAAAGGGGGTGGATCTTGAGATTTTAGAGCCTGGCTTCATTTCCTGTTCACTTCCTGATTTCTGATCAGACGAAATGTGACCAGCCAGCTTCCCTCCTGCTGTTATACCTGACCTACCTGCTGTCACTCCTCCCTACCACGACGCAGAGTCGCCTCAAACTGTAATGCATAATAAACAGTTTTTAAAAAATGGAGAGTTTGGTGTGGAAAGTTGTGTACAAGGATCATACAGAAGAGAGAAAACTGACTGTGATTGCTAAAGAGAAGCCTCACTGTTTTCACTGGTACAGTAGAAAAGATGCCCTGAAGGCAAGACTCCAACTCGTGAAAATGAAAACTCTCTCGAAAGGAGAAAGCCTCAACCTAGAATGCCACAGAATGGATCCTCTACTTCTCAAAAGCCATGACCTTGGAAAGGGATTCAGATTCAGCCACTAAGACACACGGAGTTCTGCAGCTGTGATCTCAGGGGGACAAGCTCCATCTTACGCTAGCCTCAGAACTTGGCAGCAGTATCATTTGGGACTAGTTTTGCAGGCACAAAAGATTCAACATGGAGGAGGTCATGGAGTCCTGCTCAAGGGCTCCAGTGAACTTTTGAGGACAACCACTGTGTGGAAGTGTTAGTGTCCCTGCAAGGTGTCCAATGAGAGGTCACTGCATGAAGCCAAGGAAGTGAAGTCTGTGTTGCAATGGAAACTGGTTTAGTTAGGGTCTAGAGGGATAGAACCAAGGGGATGAATATACATACACATATGCACACACACATACTATATATACATATGCATATATGTGTGTATATTACATAAATATACAATATGTATTAGAATTTATATGCTAGTCAGTTTCAAATGCTAACAGCAGAATCACACCTGAGATCTGAGAACCCAGTATTTACTTGTGCTTGAGGCTGACTGCCTCAACAGAGTAGTCCTACAGCAGTCTCTTACTGGGAGGCAATAACAGCTAATTACTCATCTATAAGACACAGTACCCTAGTAAATCCAATCTCATTTCAGGATCCCAGAAGACTCCTGGAGAGCCACTGGTCCCTGGTCTACCTTGAAAGCTTGGAAATACTGGGTCTGCTGCCAGCAAAGGAATCAGCCGCAGCAACAGCAAATCAACTCACAGACCAGTGGAAAGCCAGGCAAGGCAGTATGAGATGGTCTTCCTTCTGACATAGCTATGTTATCTGGGCTGCTAGCAGAAGGTGCCACCACAATCAGGGTGGGTCTTGCCACATCAAAACAAGGCAGTCAAATGAGGCTCCTTGGTCAGATGGTTCTGAGCGGTGGCAAGTTAACAATGAACCATAATAGAGACTTGAGGATGATGGAGGTGCCAGAATCAAGGAGAATCTGTCAAGGTACGCTGCCGTTTGTAATGGAGCTGACTCAAGAGAGAAGCTGTGCACAGCTCCAGCTTAGGTGGGATAGCTGCTATCCAGGCCCCATCCTGACTGAGCTATCGGCAGAGAACAGTTGCTAAGAGAGAGATGATCATTCTACTTTGCAGATGTGGACACTCGTTGGTTCCCACGTTCCGGTGTATAGCTCACACCCATGCGTATATGGGCACCACTAACTGGACTTTGTGGGTTGTATATATTTTGAAAAAAGACAGTAAGTCGGGAAGGGATTATGTTTGGGGAGGCACAGGGAGAGTTGGAGGAGAAACTGGGAGGTAGATATGATCACATTTCACTGTATACATACATGAAATTTTCAAAAATAAAGGAAATTGAAGGAGGAGCATGTGCCTATGGGATCCAGGAGTGGAATGTTGTGCTCAGAATGTGAAATGTCCCTGATAGGCTCATGTGGTTGAATCTTGGTCTTCAGTTGAAGACACTGTATGGGAAGGTTATGAAATCTTGAATGAAAAGGTAGAGCCTTCTGGAGGAAGTGGGTCACTGGAGGTGGGGCTTGAGATTTTCACTTCCTGCTGACCTCCTGCTTTCTGTCTTGGATGAGGAGTGACCAGCCAGCCTCTGCTGCTTGCACACTTGCTGCCGTGTCTTCCTACCATGATGACAGGATTGCTCTAGCCTCGAACACAGCTCAAACTTTCCTCTCTGAAGCTGCTTCCTTTGGTCAGTAAAGAGATTTGGTCATAGTAAAGAGAAGAGTAACTGGTATGGCATGTATGAATATTATGTAACTAACGTCATTTGGAGTAACAAAATAGAACGGATGCTTTTTTTCTAAGATGGGGACAAGAGCATTTTTGCCGCCCTTATTTAATTCTGTAGAGGTCTACAACAAGAAAATTTGAAATTAAGGACACAGACTAGAAAGGAAACAAAATTCCCTTTTTCAAAACTTACATGACTATAAGTAGAAAATCCAAAGATGTGCAGTTAAAAGGTTACTAGAAAAGCCAGGCAGAGTAGCTCAGGCCTATATGTTCCTACTGCTGATGAGGCTGAGGCAGCAGGATCACCATGAGCTTGAGACGAGGCTGGGTTATACAGCAAGACCTATTTCAAAACATAACAAAAATTAAAACCCATGAGAGCTGTCTGCATGTGGAGGTGCTTGCCTCTAATCATAGCCTTGGGAAGCACAGGGAGGAGGCATGTGTTTGAGGCCAGCTTAAGCTGTGTAATGAGTTTCAGGCCAGCCTGGATTACACAGCAAGCTCTGTCCAAAACCAAAGCAAAAAATATTACTAAAGCTAGTAAGCAACTTTAAAAAGGTCCCAGAATATGAAATCAATATACAAAATTGTTTTTCCATATACTGATCATGAGTCACCCAGAAAGAAAATTGAGAAAATGGTGTCATTCATAACAACATCAAAAAGGACAAAATAGTTGGATTGAAATTTAACAAATTTAGATCTTGTATGCTTATTACTACAAGACACAGCTGAGTGATTAAAGAAATATAAACAGTGTTTGTGTCCACGGTTTAGAAGGAGAGTTAATATTGTCAAGCTGGCAATTCTCTTTAACCTGGTCCAGGATTTCAGTGCAGAGTCTACAAAGTCCCAGCAGATTTCTTTGTAAAAACTGACAAGATGGTTCTGAAATTTATATGGAAACAACAATAACAAAAACAACAGCACTTAAATGAACAAATAATTTTGAAACGAATGAAGTTATTATTAAGAAAACTTACCACAAATTCATAGTAATCAAGAAAGTGTGGTTTTGGCAAATGGAAAGGAGATACATAAGAGGAGAATGGGAGTTTGAAAGTGTGTCTTTTGCTTACCTACCAACTGCCTTTGGCAATGGTGTCAAGACAGTTCAACTGAAGATAGAGTCATTTTTGGAAAAAGCTGTATGGAAATATCACCATGAAATTTAGTACTTTACATAATTAATCTAGACTAATATTAAAAACAGAAAAAAATGGTGCTGGGACACCTAGATATGCTCATGAATCAGAAATAAAAACAATAAATAAGTAGGACTCAGGTCCTCACCTCCAACACCACATGAAAAGAACTGACAAATTCATAATCATAGAACGGCATTTAACACTCCAAAACATTTAGAAGATGTCTTTGCAGAGCTACAATAGCAAAGGCACAGTCTATAAACAAGACAAGAAGATAAATATATTTCCTAAAAGTAACTGTTTTACCTCAAAATACATCACTCTATAAATTAACAGATGAAGGGAAACTGGGAGACAAGCTTTAAATGATTACTACGAGGAGGGGCTGAGTGCATAACACTTAACCCTAAAAAAATAAAAAGGTCACGATATTTTAATAGAGATTTTCCTAAAGAAAATAAATGGCTAATAAGTTCTGAAAAGAGACTAAGCCTTGATAGTCCCAAGGACATACAAATTAAACCCATGATGGGACAGTCCTCCACACTCACTAGAAAAGCTATCACAGAAAAATTCTACCATGAATTAGGCTACAGAGAGATTAGAAGTCTTATACTTGCTGTCAGGAATATAGAATGATACTGTCACCCTAGAAAATGGATTGTCAATCTCCTTTAACATGTAACAAAAAGTATCATATGTCCAAGGAGTTTCACTTGTATGTGTGAGAAACACATACATGACTGTTTCTAACAGTATTAATTAAAACAAACCCAAATACATTGTCAGAACAGTCATCACATTGTAGGCCAGTAAAAATGCCTGTTTGTGGAATTCTGCTCAACTATAAAAATGAATGAGCCGTTGACACATTTCATATGAATTGTCATCAAAAACTCATACTAAAGCAGTTAGATAAAACACTACACATTACACTAGCCATGCGTAGTGAAATGATATTTCAGTGATAGACTGCATATGTAATGGTGGTCCCCTCACATTATAATGGAGACGAAAAATTCATATTGCCTAGTGACATCATAGCTATGATAATTTTGCATCAGGAAATGACGTGTTTGTGGTGATGGTGTAAACAACTTTCTGTGCTGCCAGTCATATAAAAGTATTGTCCAGGTCTGGGGATCTAGCTCCATGTACCTGCATGCCTACCATTCCTGAGGTCCCGGGTCTGATCCCCAAGTAAAAATGAATAGTAACAATAAAGTGTAGCATAATGCTATACAGTATAGAATTCTAGTAAACAATTGTTAGTGATATAAGTCTGTACTATACTGTATATTTTATCATCATTCAGAGTGTATTCCTTCTACTTATAAAAAATTGACTTAAATTAACTTACCCATGTTATGTTAGAGCAGCCTGATAGTCTGAAGTTACCCTGTCTACTGATTATAAGGGGCCATGCCCAGAGACTGACTGACCTGTGCCATTTAGGTTTGTGTTCATACACTCTACAATGACCACACAAAAACTAAATCTCCTAGCCACATCTCTCAGAACACCTCTCAGAATCAACTGTCATGGCTGTAACTTTACTTTTATGACACGTATAAAGAAGGAACATTTGGAGAGACAGAAAAGAGATTAGTGGTTGCCTGGGGCTGGGAACAGAAAAGGGATTAGTGGAAAAATGGGCACAGTAGAATTTTTGAGGTTATGGAAATGCTATAAAATTACAATGGGATTTGTTTATGGTTCTACAACTCCATAAATTTACTAACATAATCGATTTGTATGTTCATTTTAGGAGGATTTTATGACATATAAATTATGCTTCCATAAAACTTTAAAATACTCTACAGGAAAACAAAGTCTTACTTTGTTGAGAAAGGTTTGCTTTTTGCAGCCCACAAAGCCAAGGTTGGACGTCAGAGTAAGGATTTATTGCCATAGTAGACAAAGGCAAGGAATATGAGAAGTCCTTGGGAGGAGTTCCACAGCAGGATCAGAAAAATCAATGTGTTTTGTTGTTATAAGTATTCTTCAGAAGGACCTGTGTGTTTTTCATCAAGAAGCTGAGCTACTAGAATCTGCACCCTGACTGGAGAAATCAAGGGCTTCCAGAACAGCTCCCTGGAGGCATGGTGCTGGGTCAGGAATGGTGGGCAGGGATGATGAAGCAATGGCTGGGGATGGTTGCAGAGTACTCTGCCAGTTGCTGATGGTGTGGGATGAATTGCAAAGCAGCTGTCTTAGTCAGGGTTTCTATTGCTGTGAAGAGGCACCATGACCATAGCAACTTTTATAAAATAAAACATTTAATTGGGGCTAGCTTACAGTTCAGAGGTTTAGTACATTGTCATCATGGCGGGAAGCATGGCAGCATACAGGCAGTCATGATACTGGAAAAAGAGCTAAGAGTTCTACATCTTGATCCACAGGCAACAGGAAGCATATACGAGACCTCAAAGCCAGCCTCCCTAGGACATACTTCCTCCAACAAGGCCACACCTACTCCAGAAGGCCATATCTCCTAATGGTGCCACTCCCTATGGGCCAAGCATTCAACCACATGGGTCTGCGGGGCCTTACCTATTCAAACCACTAAAGTCACCAAGAATCTATAGCATCTTGAGGATATGACAGAGATCACAGAGCTGGATACTGAGGCAGAGCAAGGTTTGCAGCCAAAGTTACTGTGTACACTAGAAGGTCCCCAGAAACCAGACAGACAGCTTCAGAGCATGCAGGTACCAGACAGGCAAGGAGCAATTTATAGGAGAGCAACAAGATCTGGGAGATGACGTAAAGATCAGCTCTGAAGCGGGCTTGAAGCAGATGAATATTGAGTGTCCCCCCAAATGCTCATGGACTGAAAAGTTGATCCCCAACTAATACTATCCTGGGCAGTGCTGAAAGTTTATGAAGTAGGATGTAGCTGGGACAAGTCGGTCACGGAGGGCGTGTCCTTGGGGGCTGCTTCTTGTCCCTCACGGCCCTGCTTCCTGTCCAACATGCTCCCATCACCACCATGATGTCCCCAAACGGACACAAACGGGAACTAGAGAGGGAAATCTCTGAACTGAGCCCAAATCAACCTCCTTTAAGTTGTGCCAAGTACCTTTTCACGGAGACAAAATGTCTAACGTCCAAGCTCCTGCTTTGGGAACGGGTGAGTTACTTTTTTAAGAGCAAAATTGGGGCTGTTTGCTTCTTCATGTCTGTGGCCTAAAGCAAGATGAGGGCCAGTAAAAAACAAAACAAAACAAAACAATACCAAACAAAACAACAAACCCCTCTCATTTTGCTACCAATTGTTTCCTGCATTCTGTGATCGTTGACCCCAGACTGTCCAGGCTGCCCAGTCAGGAGGAACATCCCATGTTCCCTAGTAGACCACTTTTCTGTGTCTCTGGCAGCCCCACCTTTTTCAGATCAGGAGTCTCTTGGACAAGGTGCCAGGCGTAACAGCTACCTCCTTGTCATTGGAGTCTTACGTCTTCCATTCTCAAGAAACCCTGGGAACCAGGGAGATGCTGATCTCACCCCCATCCCCCCAGCCACTAGATCCCAACGGTGCTCTCTCTGGGTTAAACACCAGGTGTCTCATTTGTAACTAAGTGACATTGTAAAGTGGGACATCATTAAGCAACAAGAAAGTTGGAGGCACAGTCACTCACCTCCCTGGTGGTCACGTGGACTGTCTAGTGTGGTCCACATGGACAGGGGCTGTGCCATTCATTCCTCAACTGATATTGCCACTTGGGCCTAATGTTTCCTCACACAGCAGCACAACGCTTCACTTACAGCAACAGGGCTGTGAGAGAAGCCTCCATGTGAAGGAAAGAGAGAGAGGGCATTTGGATCCCTCGTGTTTCTGGCTTTCCCTTTTAACTGTGTGGGAGTAAGTTATTAAATGCTACTTTTAGGTAAATGAGAAAATATGTTCCTTCCAGCAAGTGACTGGCTGATTTTAATTTCCCTGTAATCATTTTTAATTGTTCACTGTCTTCTGAAATGCAAAAGGTTGTCGTGTGGGGGAGGAAGGACATGCAGAGGTATTGTTCCACGGGATGGAAACAGGACCAAAGAGAACTGGCAGCTGTCAGGATGACTGCATGATAAGGACTTGGTGGTAATGTGGGCTGCTCAACAGTACATCAGGCTGCCTACCCGCAGATTTGAAGACCTTGCGGTCACTTTACACATTCAAATCACTGCCACAGGACTAGATGTTAAAATCAAACATGAAGTTTAGGAGAATTTGCTTTCTTGAGAAGTAGCTGGATCCTTGCAGGTAATGGCGGACATCCGATTCCTCAGATGACATGGATCTGTTCTCTTGGGCTCCCCAGTCCTCTGTCTTCTGAAAACAGCATCCTGTAGTTCAAGTTGAACAGATTCCCTTCCCAAGTTCCTGCTGCATGCATGTGACCTAGTCTAGCCAATGAGAGTAATCCATTTCCCAGATTAAGGTAAGTGGTTCAGGCATGGACTTGAGACTAGTAGTTCAATAATGCTGAATCCTGCAACTTTTATTGGAAAAGAGAAATGCTTGCTCTATGGGCTGGAAACTAGCCTAAAGCCATCTAGGGCTATCATAAGGAAAGGACCTGCTTTAGTATGAATGGAAGTCACTAGGACGACCACATATTCTAGGACAAAATATTGTCCCTCAGTGAGGAGGAGCTGTCTTTATTTTACTATTCTGATGTTGTATCAATTTAGCTGTCCAGGCTCCGTGTCCACTGATTTAAGGTTATAAGCCTGGACTTGTCTCTTTAACAAAAGTATAATTAATTTTTTGTATTTCTCATTCAAATTCCTAAGAGAATGCTGAGTGTGTACATATGTATCACGAGTAGCTGATCAGAATGAGGCAGGTAATCACAAGTTCAAGGCTACCTAGACTACATAAGGAGTTCTAGGCCAGCTGAGGCTACATAGCATGACCTGTCACCTAAGTGACAAAAACAATTCCCCTATGGGAAGAATCTGGCCATGCTATTGGTGTGATATGCCCCAATAAACTGTGGCCCTTATGTTTGACCATGGAAGGACTATCTTTGTGTCAGACACCAGTCGTGAATCTAATTCCTTGCTAACATGGCAGTGTAAAGAACTGTTGAACTCTCTTTAGTGAGGAGACATCACCAGCCAAGCAGGGCAGGGGGCCTGCAGCAAACTTCTTGAATCAGAAGCTATCCTCAGAACGGGGCTCTGGACATGAAACCAGCAAACAGTCCTAGTCCCCTTCACAGATGATGTCCAAGTCCTGTTTCGATCTTAGGGTTGATTTCGAAGTTCCCTTTGAATCATCCTGTGTGGGTTTATATTAGATTAAGATTGCAAAAGGGGGTGGCTAAGCAGAAAACCTCATACATTCTGTTCCGTCTCTCACGTACTCTACTACCCATTGCCTTCAGCGGGTTAAAGCACCATTTATATATATAATATATAAATAATATATAACAAAATTATATCAGTTTAACTGTAAAGTTCCATATAGACTCATGTATTTGACACATGATTGCCAGATAATGGCTCTGCTTTGGGAGACCACCGAGTCTTTTAGGAGCTTAAGTCTAGTTGGCAGACATGGGCTACTAATGGTAATCCTTTGAGGATCATAATCCAACTCTGGCACCAGTACAGAACTCTCCGCTTCCGACCAAATGGAACAAGCAAGTTCCTACAGCCACAGACAGAGCTTCGGTTTCCGTCTTCCCTCTGTAATGGAATGCGTCCCCTTGAACCGAGTCCAAATAAGCTTTGTCCCCTTTCTGTTGCTTCTGCCAGATACTATGTGAAGTAGAAATAAGAAAACAACTAATAGAGAAAACTGACGTTAGCTGTGTCCTTTCTGTAAGGAACCTGACCATGCGGTTTCTAGACTTTTGGAGCTGCTTTATGAAAAAATGTGGGAGAGTTTGGAACTGTGGGTTATGGACGCCCTACAATGCTAGAGCAGAAATCAATGACGGCAGGAAAATACATTCTGGAGACATGTCTCATGTAGCCCATGCTAACCTCTATATAACTTGCTATATAGCTGAGGATTCCCTTGTACTCATAATCCTCCTGCTTCTATCTCCCAACTGCTGGGATTACAGGTGTGCACCACCAGGACAAATTAGAGATCGAGACTTCAGCACATTGCCTATATGTTACAGTGTGTAGCTTGGTCCTCTTGTGGAACTCCTAACAGTGGGAACAGGGACTGTCTCCGACTCTTCTACTAGCTTTTGGGACCCCACTTCTCATACTGGGTCGCCTTGCCCAGCCTTAACACACGGGGAGGTGCTTAGTCTCGCTGCAACTTGATGTGCTATGTTTTATTGATACTCATGGGAGATGTGCCATTTTCCTGGATGCAGACAGAAGAGGAGGGCCTGAGGGGGGGGGGAGGAACAGGAGAGAGGGACTGAGAGGGGAGGGTGGGAGGGAGGTTGCAGCCGGGATGTAAAATAAATAGATGAATAAAAAAAGAAAAAAATTCAGGCTTTAATAAAGACTATGCTTATGAGGTTTTAGAGCAGAATATGGACTATCAGGATTGGGCTAGCGGCCATCGTTTTACATTTCAATAATGAATCTGGCTATATTCTGCCAGTTTGGAGTTGAACTCCAAAGAAAGACTATTTTTTTGAGGAGAAGGAGGAAAATTCAAGGTAATGTAACATCCAAGCTATTGCATGATTGTTGCTGGCTGCCTTTATTTGGGTTGACAATGGGAATTCTGGGTGAAAAGCAGAGAGAAAAATGTCCATGGGCTTGTTAACAGTTTCAGTCGAGGCGAATGGTATAAACACTAAAGAGATGAACATTACCAAAGAGACACCATGAACTAACTTTGAGGGGGGGGACATGAGGAAAGATGCCAAACATCCAAAGCTCCAGGAGTTGAAGCAGAAACTGAAAACACATTGAAGTTTTTCATTTAAAAAAAGTGAGTGCCGGAGGCCAGACGGCACATGCCTTTAACCCCAAAACTCAGGAGGCAGAGATAGGCGGAACTCTTTAGGTCTGAGAGCAGCCTTGTCATTACAGTGAATCCCAGGTCAGCCAAGGTGCTGGGGTGAGAAAATAGAGCCCACTGGATGTTTGGTTACCGCTCCGAGAGATGTGGCTAAAGCAAATGCAGACACCAAACCGATACACTGGGTATGTTTGACAACGACAACACTGGTTCAGTCAAGGCCCAGGGACAGGAAGATGAGGAATTTAATGCAGCAATATGGTGTACTGGGAGCCTCCCTGAAAGGAGAGGTAAGTGCCTTAAGTCACAAAGGGTGACTCTGTTCCTGGGCTCCATTGCTACTCCTCACCCAACAGAAAAAGCAATTAAAAGGCACAGCTAGTAGACATCAAGGGACTCTGCGGTTTGGGCCACAGGACAGAATGCGTACTCTTCAGTAGAGGAGCACACCTGTCCCACAGGGAAAAAGGAAGGCTCTTAGAGAATCAATATCTTTATTCCCACCGTCCTCCGATTTCCTGCCAACTGACTCAACCCACTGGAAGTCACAAGCCTCAGGAGCACTGGGCAGCCACCTGGAAACACAAAGCAGCTTAGAAATGGGAAGTCTTGGATGGAAAACACCCTGTGAAAGGATGTGCACGGGAGCCTGAAAGAGGAGAGCAGTCCTGAGTGACCGCTTGAGAAGGAACCAGTGAAGATGCTGGGCAACCAGTTCCTTCAGGCATTTCTAAGAGCTACCTGGGCATGACACTCATTGTTTCAGTGAGTTGCACAGCTTTCTATATAATCAAACTATGGAGTGATATTTCATTTGAAACAAAAGATGTGAAAAGAATCAAAAATGAAATACGGGTCTTCTGAAAGCATCACCTTCATTTCTTACTCAAACATGAATGCAAGTGGTGCTGGAAAGTCAGACCTTTGTCTTTTGCTGTCTTCAACTCATTCTACTAAAACTTAAAGACATCAAAACTTCCTGAAAGTCTCAAACTCAGCAGCCTAAATGACGCTTCTTTGTCTAGGGAGAACGTATTATCGGAGAGAAATCACATTAATCTTCCACTTAAGCAAATTTGTACCAACAGTTTCCACCCTCTGAGGGGTGGGAAGAGCAAGAAAGTAAATACCAAAACTCCCCTTTCCCTCGAGCAGCTTAAAGACTGAGAGAGAAAAGTACAAAGGCGGCCACTCACAGTACAAGGCGACAAGTGATACACACTCCAGGAGAACTGCGGAGTCTGGGGGAGGGAGTGCCTGGGAGACTTTGGTTATGATTGATGCAGAATTAGAGAAGTCTACATGGAAGAGAGATGTCCTTGTGAACCTTGAAACGTGAGCATCATTCAGACAAAGGTAATCTAACTCAGAATAAAGCACGGCAGAGATGCGGAGGCAGGGAATGTTGGCCAAAAGCAGAACCTAGCAGGCATCGAGGAACGGCTTATTGGACTAGTAAGAGCTTAAGATTGAAATGTATCAGAGGAAACTTTGGGGTAAGTCATGGGGAACCTGAAGTGCCAGCTCAATTCAGTTCAGGAGACAAAAGGACTCTGATGGGTACCATGTCTCGGTGGGATAAATGTCATATACATTTTTTTTATTATTTTTTGATCATCATTGGTCCATAGCAATTCTACCTCATGCCTCTAGTCTATGCTCAGTTCGTTTCCATGACAGTGATATGTGTAGGACACTTGTCCCTAATGTGCCACATTAAATCACTTCAACCTAATGATATTAATAGCCTCAAACTGTAAATAAGATCTGGCTCATAGAACCCATATGGATAATGGAAAGTTCAAAACCAACAATTTCAGATGGAATAGCTAGAATGAAAGGGTTTGTCAGAACAAAGTAGCCTATAAATAGTCGTGCAGGACAGACGTGCCATCCTGCTGAAAGGCCCTTCAGCTAATGGGCTGAATGCTCCATCCATCAGCCAGAGCACAGAGAGGGGGCCGAGTGTCACCCACACAGTCAGTTCAGCAGTGAAAAGGGAGAAAACCTGCTAATTAATCTTCACATCCAGTTGCTGTGATGAAGCCCACTGCGGTTTCTGTTTTATCTGGGCAATTGGTATTAAAAATGCCAAGAAAAGAATCTGTCTGCCTTGCTTTACAGGCTATATTACTTTACCTCAGAGGCCATGTCAGAAAATGCTATTTTGCTGTTGGCTGGGGAATGGAAGGCAATGGAACCAGAATATCCCTTCCAAAATCACCACTGACCCACCTGGGAAGAAAGGGACCCCTCTCAGCAGCCAGCACTTCCTCGGCTGTAGGATTCATTTGGGGAAACAGAGCCTGTGGAGGTCACATTTTTACCAGTGAGCCTCATGGCTAAGTGTCACAGGGCATGCTTCCCTTCTGCAGGGTCCACCTTCTGCAGGGTAAGAACCGGAAATAAGCCAAGAGGAGAAGAACTTGGACTCGGTCAATACCACAGGTGATTGAGCGGCAGACATTGATGCTGCTAAGGGAACTCTGGGGACTCTGCCTGTGAATGGCTAGCCCAGCAACATCCAAACAAAGCCAGTCCTCACTCACCATCCTGGGAGAGCAGGAGAGCCATCAGCTAGAGATCTGCAGGAAGTGGATGACCCCACCCCTCAGTGCCTGACCTTGAGGGACCTCCCAAGGGTCCAGTTCTGGCTGCTGGATACATGTTCTGCTCAGAGTATGCCTTGAATATCCCCAATAAATTATTCATA
>CABHPQ010155296.1:0-11834 GCA_902168405.1 Peromyscus aztecus
CTCCTGCAAGGGAAGAGACCCTGGCTAGCTGCTGGGTAACTGCTCTGGGCCTTTGTTCCAAAGTTCAATCCTTTTCAATCAGAGCTCAAAGGCCTCGAGGCCACTGGCCTTGCATGGCTGTGAGTCTGGGTAACAGCAACTCCCCTGCCTGGCAGGCAGGTTGCACTATCACGGCTACCGATCTAAAACGGTAGTCATCATTTAAATCCAACTGATGATAAAAATGTCAGCTGGGTAGCCGGATGATCACAGAAGGATAATTTATTGTAACGGGGGTTTTTCTGAGAGACTTCCATGTCCTGGTTTTTATTGTGACATAACCTAGAGTCAGTCACCTGGGGAGCGGGAGCATCAGTTGAAGAATTGTCTAGATCAGACTGGCCCATTCCCACGTCTGTGAGAGATGGTCTTGATTGATGATTAACGTAGGAGGGTCTGCCCACTGTGGGTGGTACCACCCTAGACAGGAGAACCTGTTCAGTAGAAGAAAGCTGACTGAGCAGGAGTCTGTCAGTAAGCAACACTCCTCTACGGTTTCTGTTTCAGTTCCTGCTCTCACTTCCCTCAGGGATAGATTGTGACCCGGAAGTGTGAGTTGAAAGGCCCTCCCAAAGTTGCTTTTGGTCATTGCTTATCACAGCACCAAAAAAGCAATATAAGAACATTGTGTCAGCTCTGTTTTCAGCTTGTTGGGTCTATTCTTGGCTGCTAAGTGTCAGCACATCCACAGTGTAGATCATCTTGAGTTTTCCCGTCAGCTACTGAGAGTTTTCTACAATGTGGGTAACTCATGCTGCTGTCGCTTCTCTGAGAATTCTAGCAAAACTTTTATATTAGTTACTTTTCTTTTCTTTTTTTTAAAAAAAGATTTTATTTATTTATTATGTATACAGAGGAGGGCGCCAGATCTCATTACAGATGGTTGTGCGCCACCATGTGGGTACTGGGAATTGAACTCAGGAACTCTGGAAGAGCAGTCAGTGCTCTTAACCTCTGAGCCATCTCTCCAGCCCTAGTTACTTTTCTTGTGACTAAGATAAAATATTGACAGAAGTCATCTAAGGCTGGAGGGCTTTATTTTGTGCACAGTGTGAGGGCATGGCCCACTGTGGTCTGGGAGGCCTAGTGGCAGGAACATGGGGCAGCTGTTCATACTGTGCTCAGTCAGGAAGCAGAGGGAGGAGAATGCTGGCCCGCCCCCAACAGATCTCCTTCTCCTGTTGATCCAGTCTAGGACCTCTACATCTGGAATAGTGCCTCCCAGCGTTGGAGGCTTTCCCAACCTCAATGAACCCGATCTACAAAGTCCCTCACAGCCAGGCCCAGAAGTTTGTTTTCATGGTGGCTCTAAATGCCATCAAGTTCACAAACAATATTAACCATGACAACATTCAAATTCATAATGTAGATACACACACAGGAGTGGAAATGCAGAACCAATTGCATATAAGGAGAGCTGCTATTGTGAGCATTAAAATCCTACTTTTACATGGCCTTTGAAGATCATTTTGCAAGCAAACAGGCTAGAAGTAAATGACAATTATAATTGATGAAATTCTTTAATGTCTTGAGGGTCCATATAAATTTGACAAAAGCGCTGATTTTGTTTTCATGAGAAGATAGAGATTTGAACATTATGCAAAATACACATTATCACAGCATAACATACCTCATTAATGTGGATCATTTTCATGGATTGGTTAGAAATAAATTGAACTAATTGTGGCTGGATTCTAGGCTACAAAGGCAATGCCAGTGTCAGGAGCTATAGGTAGAGCATGTTTTATGAGCTGCCCTGAGTTGTGGAGTCTCATTTCTAGATTCCTGGGTTTCTTTCACTAAGGCTCAGTCTACTTCTAGGCTTGCTCACTGTGACTCTGGTCTTTGCTTCTTGGCTGTTTAGTGGGGTAGGGGGTGACACACCAACAGAATACATAACCATGTATACTTGCACATAGAATTTCATACACAGATGAAATCAGATGTCACAAAATCAAAACAAGGTGCCTCGTTCGAAGCCACCTCTATAGTTTGTCTTGCTTTCTACCAGTCTCTATTTCTGTGCTTCTTTTTCCAGTGAGAACCCAATGACCTCGCGGCATTTACTCATTTATTCCACTATCTAATGCATTTAAAATAGGTTAAGCATGACTTTACATGTGCCACTACAATAATAACATGTAAGCTGTTGGCAGCTCTCCCTTCACCTCTAATCCAAGAACAAGGGTATGCAGTGAAATAACGTGTCTAGAAACTGTTCACTCATTTCCTTCTTCCCTTGGCTTGTGACCTGATATTCACTGGAAAATCAATTAGGTATATGCATTTCATTTGTACTCCCTCCCTCATCTCACTGATTTCATTTCTACAATATAGAATATTAATTAGCGTGATTTCAAACCCAGCTATGTGAAGTGCTATAATCAGAGTTCCTCCTTCCTGTATTCTTTTTGTCCATTTTCTCCATCCCTCATAAGTAGCCAACGGGACTGTCCCCTGCTCTGTTTCTTGGGTCCTTCCTTTTAGGAATGATAAGCCATTGTGCGTGTTAAAAATGTTTTCCTTTTTACAGTAATTAATATATCTTACATGCTTTTTCTAACTTTTCCACCTAATTATATTTCTTGTAAATCATTCTTTATCCTTATGTAGAGTTGTTTTAGAGACAAGGTTTCTCTGTGTAGTCCTGGCTGTCCTGGAACTCACTCTATAGACCAGGCTGGCCGAGAACTCACAGAGATCACCTGCATCTGCCTCCTGAGTGCTGGGATTAAAGGTGTGCACCACCACAGCCAGGCTAGAATTCTTTATTATTCTATTTAAGTGCTCTGTAGTACTCATTTGCTTGACAATCACCAATAATATTTTGAGTAATCTTGTACAAAGGTATTTTCATATGTTACTGGGGAAATGTGGTCAAGCTTAGAGATTTGTGTGTTGAGATGTGGAGCTTTGTCCTTTAGGAACCACACGGCCATTGCCATCTTGAAACCAGAGCAGTGGGGTTAGCTGTACAAGACCCTTACACTAACTTCTCCACAAGGCTCCTGAGGCAGCACGTCTAGATGGCTGGATTATGAGTGGCACATGGCACATGGTACTCATGCACAAGGCATGAATGTGTCTATTCCTCCTATGTTCCTGACAGTAATCCCAATTAAACTAATTGCCAAGCTAGACTTGGGAAAAATTGTTCCTTTGGTCTGTGGTCGGTTTCCTATCAGGGAACGGTATTTGTTGATATCTCCCCGAAGATAAGTAATTCACAGTTAGATGAGGTGGGTTAGAGACCGACAATTTCCCCTCTGTACAGTCATTGCCCACATCTCTTGGCCATAGACCTGTTTCTCTATCACCTCACAAACAGAATGGATTGTAAAACTTGGGGATTTTTTTCCTTTCCAGTTTGATGTGTGAAAAGTAGACCTTCCTTGTGGTTTTCATCATTTCTTTTGTTGTGGATGTAATTGCCGATCTTTCCATATGATTAAGGACCATTTTTTTTTTTGTATTTTTTTAGTTGTTTGCTCAAGCTATTTGTTCAAGTCTGTCCATATCTCCACAAGACTTCTTTATGTCCTTATCTATAAGTTTCAATCTCAATAAATTGAAGAGTAGTGGCTTGTTGGTGATACATGCTGTAAGTACCTTTTCTCAGCTTCTTTACTCTGGGGTGTACTGGAAAGACTACACCTACTTCAGCAGCCCCTGTACTGCATTAAACAGGGCATCTTTGTTCATGGGAGTTGAGATAACATCTACTATTCAGTGAATTCCTTTGTGTAGTTCAGCTGACCTCTGTAGGTTCTTAGTAATTTCTTAGCTATGCTTGTCTTTACCTGTTAGTTTCTAATTTTCAATAGAACTAAATTTTTAGCCTACACAAAGGTAGATGGACTTTAGTATATTGTTAGTATAATAAATCTGAATCTTGGGACTTTGTTGTTTGTTTTGGTTTTTTGAGACAGGGTTTCTCTGTGTAACCTCCCTAGCTGTCTTGAAACTTGAAACCAGGCTGGCCTCAAACTCACAGAGATCTGCCTGCCTCTGCCTCCTGAGTGCTGGGATTAACATTCCCTACCCAACAGCGACTTGTCATATATTCCTGATTGGGAAAAGCTATTTAATCTCCATACAAATTGAGTATTATGAAATCACTGAACATGATTGCAATTTAACAGTCTTTAAGAGACATCGTTTCACTGTTATTCCCACTCCCTGTCCCTGACACCAAGGAAGGAGAAAAGGTGACACACTACCATAGAATTAGCAGCTGAAAACGACCTACTGCCCCATCACTTTTTGGATTATTTTCTCAGTGGTGTCTACTTTAATGACCATATCATTAAAGACAACTACAGCCAAGGGGATCTGGATTTAAAAAAAAAAAAAAAAGACAACTGCAGCCTACTGTTTCTACCTTGGGGTGGATATACACTAAAGGGCTCCTGGCTCCTAGAGAAGGACAAAGGGAAAGGGACCAATCCTAATTACACTATGGTAATGCACATGGGTTTAAATTGGGATAAGAAACTCTTAAGCTAATTTCACTCCTTTCAAATCTGATTCCTAAATAGTACTTGGTTGGGCTAGGGATGTAGCTTGCTTCCCTTGTGTGTGAGGCCCCAGGTTCAGTGCCACCATTGAAAAAAAAATGTCTAATGGCAATCATGTTTATCACAATAGACATATCTTTTCTTCCTAGCAGGTAGAAGCATTTTAAAACTCATTTTTGCAAGAAAGGTTTCATAAAAACCAGAGCCATTTTCTCCTTTGATTCTGATTAGTTTCCTAATCTCAAGGATAAACACACAGAGTAGTTGATCAATAGGATTGTGGACTCCATTGGCACAATCCAATTTTTTTTAATGCAATTCAAGTATGTCACACCAACTCAGCTTTGAAACTTTATGTGAAGCCAATGAACTGTCACTTGAAGACTTAACCTTCCAGTCAAGAGCCATTGCCCTGAGTACTGCACAACTTCCATTGTGGACAGTTTTAACATTTTAATAGCTATCTGATTGTCTTTTGTAAATTATTACTTCATGTATTTGTTAAAGTCTGTATTGTGATAAGTCTTACACACAACTGTTAATTTTCTCTGAAAGTGTCCAAAATTCCTATTCTCTTCATATTTTATCTCAATATGGAGTCTACTCATCTATGCATATATGGTTCTTCATTGTATTTTTAAAACCTGTAACACCTGGCAGCTTCCCCTCCATTTCCAGGTAATAGATATTCCACATTTGACCTTTTAAAAATACTTCACTCTTCAGTATGTCAATTGTCACTTGCCCTAGAGAAGCTTGTACAGTGTTCTACACCCTGATCACCGAGAATAAGAATGCTTACAGGGACACTCTATTATCCCCAAATTAGGAACTACTGGGCAGTAGAATTCACGAATGGTGGTTTATTCATATAATGATGTATTTCTGAGTAATCAGTTCTGAACTTCAAATTTTCAAATACAAGTAGATTTCCACCTTCAGAAAGTTTCTGGTTTGGTGAAGACAATTGTTCTTTTTTCTAAATATACACTATAGTGAACCGTATAAAATTCTTCATGAATATCAACTTGGCTCTTTGGTTATGGACAAGAATTGAGGTTCCTGTCCCTAAAACTATCTGATCAGTAACTACCCCCCCATCCTCATCAGGATCTGATTAAATTCATGTGTGGTGTGAGTGCATGTGTATGTGTACACAGGTGCTTGTGTGTTCGCACTTAAGGACAACATTGACTGTCAGTCTTCACCTTCGATCTTGTTTTGAGACAGGGTCTCCTGTGCACTGCTGCCTTGGCTCTGCCTCCCATCTTACCACAGGAATACCGGGGCTGTAGATACCCACTACTCCACCTGGCTTCACATGGATTTGAACCCAGGTCCTCAGGCTTGTGAAGCAAATGTTTCACCAGCATTGGCCATCTCTCCAGCCCCATGATTTAGAATTTTAATGTTAAGTCAAAGTTGAGAAGCAAGCCTGGCTTCTGCTATGGCATTAACAGGTATCATAGTAACCACTAGTCACAGGAGACATTACATTCCAGAAGCTTTGATGGGGTCAAGAGCAGACATTTGAGCCCTTACTGTGTAGTGTATACTAGCAATGTGGCAGACACCATGCCTCAGTCAAGCATAAAATCGTGGAGTGGGTTGGGATGGTACAGTCTAGCATAGCTGCAGAGTGCAATGCAACCAACCATGTCTTATCAGACATTAGGCAGTAACTGGTCTCTTTATGCATATACACATCTGGCTTGCAGCTGCATTAAAATTCTGCAAAAATTAAATGAGATTTTAAGGAAATTTTATTAGTTCTTTGAGAATTTCATATTTGATCTTATTTACCTCCTCCAATCCTGCAACTCTTCCCAGACTCACCCAACCACCCCACTTCCTTCTCTACTTTGCATCCTTTTTCCTTCCTATCAAGACCAAATATTCTTTAATGTGTGGGCCTACATTGAAGTTGTGGTTGACTTACCAGGTACTATGTACACACTTAGAAAAAATTTACCAAGCTCCACGTCTGGGGTTGGGATTTGATGGCTAACTCTCTCCTCTATGCTGGGGTTTGCTCTGGCTTGAGCTTGCACAGTTCCCATTCACTGTCACAGCCACTGAGTTTGCAAGAACAGATAGATGCCCTACTGTGTGCAGAAGTTTCCTTGTCATCCACTGAAGGTTCTTTTAAAAGAGTGTCTATGCCTAGTGTTGAAAGCTTTTTAACACTGCTTAGGAAAGTCACAGCTTTTTAAGAACTGAATGACACTGCCACCAAGTCCTGAGTGCTGTCAGATTCTCAAGTGATAATCATGATCAGACTACACAATATCTGGGTTTGCCCTCATAAACCTTGGAATTGAAAATAGCATTTTCCCCTGAGCCAAAGAAGAGCAACACTTTAAGAAACACAGTTGAAGCTTAAATACCTAAAGTTTTGAATTTCTTTTATTCTCTTAGCAAACGTGTTAAGAAGCTATATATCAAATTCCTCTATCATGGAAACCAACACATCAGGAATTCACTCTTTTAAAAACACAATCTCCTTTCTTTTTCCTAAGATACCTGTCCCTTAAACTGAGGTCACGATTAAAAATGAAAGTTTTAATTCAAACAAAACAAAACAGCACTTTAGTGACAAAGCCTTTGAAAAGTCTCAACATTGTCGGATGTGTGGAGTCATTCTAAAGGCACACAGTCTACTCAGGAAATGTTTAATCTTTAATTCTGATTATTTTTAGATGACCCAGATCATAGGTATCTTTTCCAGGCCTATAGTGTCTCAGGGGTACAGTACAGACAGCATGAGAAGTTCCAATTCTTCTGGAATTAGACTATCTGTAAGACTGTGTATCTTGTTCTACTGTGATCTGGGCTGAAAGGATCTATTGTTGAGTGGCACTGTCCAAAGCGTAATATCTCAAATGACCTACACACGGAGCTGCACAGTCCCTAGATGAGAAGTATTCTGTGAAGCCTGGGATTTGATCTGTAAAAGGGTCAAGATTTTTTTCTTTTGGTTAAATACAGGATTAAAAAAATTAAAGTGGTGTTTGATAAAGAAATATTTCCTTAATGAAAACTTTTAAAAGACTATTTCAAAAAAATTATAAATCATTCTCCTCCCCAGTAAAATTTCAGCTACAATAACCATTAAAATAAGAACACTAAATGTACAGTCTATTTGTATCCCTGTCTTTAAAGAAATTTTTATTTCAAAAATTTACCATAATGGTGGAGGACTAATTTAAATCTTTATTACATTTATTATTCAGCATGTGTATGCACACATGAGTATGCATATGGAGGTCAGAAGAGAACTTGTGGGAGTTGGTTCTCTCCTTCCAATATACAGTTCTTAGGGATTAAACATCAGGCTTGGTGGCAGACACCTTCATCCACTAAGCCATGTTAAAGGCCTGACTGAGGATGGCTATCGAAAGCCCTTGAGGTATCACAGGCAAGGAGCTAGCTATAGGGGCTTCTTTCCCACCTCCCAGAGTTGAAAGCCTCCTTCCAGCTAGGTGAGCCAGTCTGCCCTGTCTTCACTCTTCTGTGCAGTGTGGAAACATGCCAACTCCCATCCCCATTTTTGTTTGTTGTTTATATTAATTGATGCCCAAGTGATACTATAATAACCTACTTTCTATAGTTTCAAAGTGAAGAGTTTGAAT
Source organism: Peromyscus aztecus (assembly GCA_902168405.1). NCBI lineage: Eukaryota > Metazoa > Chordata > Mammalia > Rodentia > Cricetidae > Peromyscus > Peromyscus aztecus. Next base: position 8,189 of record CABHPQ010155296.1, read on the forward strand.
ATACTCAAATTGAGAAATTTAAGTCAAACTAGTTTTATAGAAATAGATCGCCACTAGACATACAATTAATGTATTAAAAATTTACTCATTTATACAAGAGTAAACAAGGAGATAATTGATAGATGAATGAAATATGTAAAACATTTATTTTTATTGGGCTTTAAACAACACAGGCTTACAATAAACTGTTCACTAAAGCTTATTTTTCCAATAGAACATTTACCTTTACTCATAGTTTATTCTTTTAAAGTGTTTACAGCATTTTTAAAAGAGCATACGAATATAATGTTAAGATAAAGCTACAAATCTGAACAAAGGTTCAAAGTAATTAAGTTTACTTGTACAATTATAATATTTGCATTTATGTAACATACACTAAATATACATACTTTTATATAACTGGTTAACAATATTTTTTCAGCAAATACATGTGATATGTATATATAATATATCAAAAAACAAACAAACAAACAAACCAACCACTGACCTCTTAAGCATGCTTACTTATACAAGTCAGCAATGTCACATTCAGTACTGTTCCAATGAGAACATACGAGGAAGAAAATGGTTTATGACTAGAGGCAAACCTAGGAAGGTTAATGACCCATCCAAGCTGAGTACTTCATCAGTGTCTGTAACAGATTCAAGACCAGTTTGTCCAAATACTTCCTTGATTTCACATGCCGAAGTCACTGTACTTATACATGTTTTTACTAGACCTACATGAAGCAATACTTCTTATTGTCTTATATGCTATATTTAGGGACCAGGGAAAATAAAATGTTCTTCTAATATATTTAAGACAATAGAATGTCTTTTAGTTTAAATGACTGGGTATGCTAGCATACGAAGGTTATATATGTGAATAAATATGTATAACTAAAATTTAATATAAGTATTAAGTATGTTAACCTCTTAAGAGCTTGCTGTATAAGAACATACTTCATTTACATTATCTCTGAAAAGAAGACTTTTTTTTGACAGTGATTAAACAAAAGCAAAACTTGGGTTGGGAATGTAGCTCAGTGGCAGATGCTTGCAAGAATGCCCAAGGCAAAAGACTCAAATTTTAGAGAAGTTCAAATTCTAGATGAAGTTAAATTATTTACTGGGAAAAGAAACAGGTTGCTATTTTTCAGGTTAAAATCGAACCCAGAAGTTAGCTCTACAGATTGATTAAAATTCTTTTCTTATATGTCCTCCAACTGCACCCCACAATCCTACCTTTTCAGGAAAAGTATATTTATATTGTCTTTTAATAGCAGGCTTTAGTCATATTGTTTGAGGATCTACAACTGCCTCTGATTCCTGATAAAGTAGCAAGTCCCAGTCATGAAAACACAAACTTAGCGGGCATGTAATAAACCTTTTATAAGATAAGGTTTTTGGATACAGTTCAGGCTAGCCTAGAATCTGACATGGTAGCCTAATCTGGTTTTACATCATTATCCAACAGTCTCAGCTTCCTGAGTACTGGGATTTTAGGGACACACCATCATACCTGGTCTTCTTAAAGAGTTAAAAAAATAACCAATCTCGCAAAGTATCATGCATTTCTTACCATGACTGAGTTAGTTCACCCTTTCACCTCTTAGAGTTGATCTCACAACAGACTAGTGACAAGATTAACCATAAGACACAGGCCATCTAAAATTCATTTCTCTTTAGTTGATTTCCAAGGCAGAGAGAGTAAACAGCCTTCTCCCAGCTTTCTTACTTTTCACAGCTGAGAGTGTAGGATGTTTACAGTATCTGTCACTCAGTGCTCTCTAGAGCAGGTTGGTGGTGAGCAGCACAAGCCTCAGGAAGCCCAGCAGCATTTGGAGACAAGAATGTGTTACAGCAGAAGAGCTTCTAGGTCTGGAGCCGGTGAGAAGGCTGCAGACTGCTTACTTTCCTGATGACAGCTCAGTTCCTGTTCTGCACACGCCAGGATTTTCCTGGGGTCTCTGGGGTTGGCCCTACGCACTTGGGCATTTGACTAATTTTGAACTTTAACATTCTATGCTTTCCCAAAATAGTCTCAGAAGGTTCCTTTCTACTTATTACTATGTCTTTTAACTTCAGGAAGACAAGTCCATCTTCTCACTGTCTCAGGCAAATGACTTTATTCTGCTTTACTCCTGCATAGAAGAGAAAAACTGTTCAACTGTGTCTGCAGACAGACACCATTCAAAGGTTTAATTACTGATAGCCGGCTATCTTAATTATGGGTTATAAAGTCATAAATCAATCAAATGAGCAGAGTAAACATGTCGGTTGGGATACAAATGCATTACATGCATTAAAATGGTACACTAAATATTCTAACATAATGCTGGAAATTTAAAGTCTTATATGTGGAAGGAAACAAATCTATAACTGGCGGCGTACACATAAACAGAGCAAGTCAATCCCTATATTCTTCTCTAACAATGAATGACTCAAATGGTTCTTGGAGGTCATTTGCTAAATTCACCTGTTGGATAGTGAAGCAGAAAGTCATCACTGATACAACACACTAAAAAAGAAGCCTACATGATGAGACTCCCACCTGAGTGGCACACATCTCAGGAACAGACACAAATCCCTCATTCATGCATTAGACAAACATTTAGAGGTACCTGCCACATACTAGCAATGTTGTAAAATGCTAGGTAAGGAGTAAGGAATATTACCAATCTTCTTCCTCAAAACACAACCTAATCTGCAGGCCATATGCATCAATCTCAGTGTAGGAGGTACTGTGGTGGGTCAAGACACACCCCTGAGTTAGATGGTAACTGAGATAATGCTGAATATTAAATAAAGTTGTTAGATGAAGGTGTGTTATGGGGACCTGAGAAGGCTGCACACTGAGGAGGACAGTATATATTGAAATTTATCAGAAAAAAAGTCATGGAGAAATAAGAGTCTATATTGAGACCCTCCAGAACTCAGTAGTTAGAAGATGAGGGGTGGGAAGTGAGGCTAGTGAGACAGATGCTAGGGAAGGAAGCTGGGTGACACAAATGCCAGGTTGTGTAACTGGGAAAACAGCATAGGATGTGGATTATTCTAATACCAAAGCTAGAAAGCACAAATAGGAGGACACTCAGAGAAAGCAGAGAGGGGGAAATCAAGTTAATTCCTCACACAGGTTTTAGTGACAACGCTTCCCAAGGAGAAGGGCGTGCTGAAAGGCCACACATCAAAGCTGACATCCCCCAGAATCCGGATGGAAGGCTCACAACCCCAGCTTGCTGCATATTGGACTTCTGGTGCATCTGAAGGAATGGCATCTCAAAGAACTTCAAGAAGCTCATTCTTCACTCAACTGTTTCTGCACTTTTGATTACCCAACTAGCTAGTCCCATACTGTCGATCCTAAATAAAGCATCTTTTCCAAAGCAGTCCCCACGATCTTTGTCTAAATCTGTGCCCTGTCACCCCGGAGGAACTATCTATTCCATCCTTTCCACGTTACTATGCTCTGCATGCTTGTCTATCACCAACTCATAGTCCATTACCATCATTATTATAACTTTCTCTTTGAGAAACCAAGTTACTTGACAAGTTTAGTTTAGTTTCACTCAACTTCATTCTGTTTGAAGAAAATCTACAATATGGAGCCAGAGTTTATTGGGTATAATCAGTAAATATTTAAAGAATAAATATATGAATGTTG
>CABHPQ010155297.1:0-10325 GCA_902168405.1 Peromyscus aztecus
CACAAATACCAACTTTAATTAGTTTTCAAGTGGCCAAGGCTGCCTCAGATATGACTTCTTTCCTCTGCTTAAGTGTGAGCTATGCAGGCTGGCTCACTTATGAGAAGGAACTCTCAGGAATCCATGGACCAATCCTGGAGCTGTCCACATCTCCTTTACTATGTACTGATTCCTAGAGGTTAAATCTCAGGGAAGCTAACCTATACTATGCCTACACTGGAAATTAACCACCTCTCTGCTTGTGATTTGTCAGAATTAACACTCAAGTTCCCAGAACAAAAGTGAATATAATTGACTAATGTTTTCTGGACCTGCCAAGATATCTGGAGTCCATGAACAACTAGGGGCCACAAAAAGGGGGAGAAGACACAATCCTCTGTCATCTTCTTCCCTCCCTCCCCTTTCTCTCTTACCTCTGGGTGTTGATCCAGGTCACTGAGGGTTAAGCCATACTGCAAGATAAGCTGCCTGGCCTGAGGAGGGCAGGAAAAAACAGCCACAGTCATTTACTCTGAAAATATGGTAAGGGTCTGCAGAGTTCTTCTGCTGTTTCAAATCCTAAAGACCGGCCTATGGCCTCTCTCACATCCCAAACTTGACTACCAACAGGTGGGAGATCTAGCCCCACAGAGAGCAATGCTGACTTCATTCCAGGAACTGGAGCCCTGCAGCACACAGGGAAGACAGTTCCAGGTGAGCTAAGAGCTTCCCCTCCCTGGTTTGGGAAACAATGGCAGGATGCTCCTAAAACTTCTAACAGTACATTTGGGAGGCTGAGATACACAGCCAATTCAAACCCAGCCTGAGCTAAAATAATGATGCCCTGTCTCAAAAAACCAAGGACTGGGAATGGAGCTCAGTGGTGCTAGCATGGGCAGGGGTAGGGAGTGAAAATAAGACCCAAATCCACAAAATACAAGATCCAGGAGGCTGAGGCAGGAGAACTTCAAAAATGGAAAAGCAGACTCCCAGGGAACTAAGCAGATTCTCTCCTACAGCTCCCTTCCTAATCACAGACCTCTCTCTCATCCGCCAACACCCAAGCCGCTCTGCCTGGAAATCACTCTGCCTGGCAACCACACTGCCAGGGAATCACATCCTCGGGGCAGACACAGCTTTCCTCCCTCCTGTGGACCCTCTCAGACCCCACCCCACCCTTCTACACTGCGGGGAGGGGACTGCAACTTTATGGCCAGCCAGAAAATGATCAGGGTGAGGTAAGAATGAAACTCAGTTCAGCACGACTGGTTCAAACTTCCAGAGTCTGACATCGGGTCATTTATTCTACATATTTAAACACAGCACAATTTGGGGGGGGGGGGGGTTCTGATAACAATTAACTCAAGTCCCGTTGAGTATAAAAGAATGTAAGACATGTTTACATTGAAATTCTTTACAAAGTACATCCAGCTTCTTTCATAAAGATGGATACTGTTGACTCAGAGATAATGCCCAGGATTTGCGGTCTAGGGAGAATGGTGTCAGGATTGGCCTGACCCTAGGATAACATAGAAGTCATGGCCCTAAGATAACACAGAAATCATTTAAGCTGTTGTAAAATACAAGTGACATCACTCATAAGGATGGGTTTTATGGCCTAGAAGCAATGCTTAAGATTTAGGTGGAAAGCATCCTGGATAAGTAAAACATAAATTCTGGGGATTTGAGTAAAGCCGGCTCTACAGACAGCAAAGGATCACCAAGTCTTGAACTCCATTCTTCCCCAGCTTTCCGGAAGACTAGGTAAGCCTTCTTCCTTTGAAGAGATAGGTGGCAGGTTTAACCTTTCCTGGCCTCTCCAGTGCTTATCAGTGTGCCCTCTACACTGCCCCATCCCCATTCCTGCATGTCAGCTCCCAACACCTAAAAACAAGTTCTACCCAGGATCCCCAGTAACCACATCAGGCAGAGACTCAGAAGCTCTCCCTACCCAGCAACCCACAGCCACCACACACTTCTAAGATCCAGAGAAGGAAACAGGAACCAAAGAACAGAAAACTTACCCAACAAAGACAAGACCAGATATCAACACCTAGAAGTACAATCATCCCAAACCCAGGTGCCTAGGCACCAGAGTGAAAACACAATCAATAGCAGCCAGGACAGGACATCTCCCCCAGAGCCCGGCAACCCTACTACAGTAGGCTCTGAGAAAAGCAATATGGATGAAGCACAAGACAAGGACTTCAAATGGCTATTAAAAATAAATATGATCAAGGACCTTAAAGAGGATGTGAATAAACCTTTAATAATCTCTGTGAAAACACAAACTGGAATAAAATTAACAGTTCAAGACATGAAAGTAAAACTGAATCAATAAAGAAAACCCAAAATGAAAGAAAACTGGAAACAAAAGTTTAGAAACTTGAAGAGGAACCTCACAGGTAAGCCTCACCAACAGAATTCAAGAGCAATTTAAACAGACTTGTACCCCTAGTGAAATAGAAGCAGTGATTAAAAGTCTCCCAAGCAGAAAAAGCCCAAGCCTAGATTATTTTAGAACAGAATTCTACCAGTCTTTCAAAGGAGAATTAACATCAATACTTCTCAAATTATTCCACAAAAGAGAAACAGAGGGAACATTGCCCAATTCATTCTACAAGGCCACAGTTATCCTGATGCCCAAACCACAAAGACCCAATAAAGAAAGATAATTCAGATCAATTCCCCTTGTGAACACAGATGCAAAAATTCTCAATAAAATATTTGCAAACCAAATCCAAGAACATATCATAAAGATCATCCACCTTGATCAATTAGGCTTATCCCACAACCAATAAATGTAATCTACCACATAAGCAGAATGAAAGACAAAACAACATGATTATCACTAGATGCAGAAAAAGCCTTTGACAAAATCCAAACCCTCTTCATGATAAAAGTCTGGAGAGACTAGGTATACAAGGGACACACCTCAACACAATAAAGGCAGTTTCCACTAAAATCAGGAACAAGACAAGGCTGCCCATTCTCTCCAGACCCACTCAATATAGTACTTGAAGTATTATATTCTTATTAGACAACTGAAGGAGATCAAAGGGGTACAAATTACAAAGGCAGAAGTCAAAGTATCTTTAATTGCAGAGGGTGATAGTATACATAAGTAATCTGAAAAATTCTACCAGGAAACTCCTACAGCTGATAAACACTTTCAGCAAAGTAGTAGGGCACAAAATCAAAATATATAAATTAGTAGCCCTGAAGGGACACTAGCCCACTTGAGCATGTACCTCTGGCAGGCCTTGCCCTTCTCCCCCATTCCCTCTGCCTTGCTTTTAAAAAAACAGATTACATTCCTTAAGCTCACCCCCAAGGTCTGTTCCCTAATTTGGCCACCTCCTCCTCCTGAGGCTGACCACCAAGGTCCAACTATCAAAGCATTAAAGTCCAGCAATCAAAAGATTGCTAGCCCATTCTAACACAGACCTCCCTCTTTTTTCTCTTATTAAAAATTACACCTGCAAGGTCATTTGCTGCTATTTTTCTGCCTGAGTCAGAAAGCAGTCACTTTAACTTTTCTTCCCCACTTAATAAAGGATCTCTCTGTGAAAACAGGTGTTTGGGTTGTGGTTTGAACCCAATCTGGGCCGAGAGGGAGCCCCCGCTGTGTGGGGGTCTCCTTCAATCCCTCCTATATACAAATGGCAAATAGACTGTCAAGTGTAAACCTGACAGGCACTGTTGTGGGATAAATAGATGATCACACTGTGTGAAGATGTCTCTGTTTTAACTCACCTGCCTAAGGCACCTTCTGATTGGTTTAATAAAGAACTAACCGGCCAACAGCTAAGCAGGAGAGAATGGGCAGGACTTCCGGGCAGAGATAGGAACTCTGGGAAGAATCTGAAGCCAGGGAGATTTTCCAGCTAGACATGGATGAAGCTGGACGTACTGTATTGAGGAGAGGTGACGCCTCATGGCAGAACGTAGATTAATATAAATGTGTTCATAAGTTTTAAGAGCTAGTTGGGAACAAGCCTAAGCTAAGGCCAAGCTTTCATAATAAAAAGTCTCCATGTCATTATTCAGGAGCTGGCAGTCCAAAGAAAAGTCTGACTACAAGCCACTATGGAAATCGGTGTGGCTGTTCATCAGAAAGACTGGAATGGATCTACCCCAAGATCCAGCTATATCATTCATGGGAACATATCCAAAGGATGCTTCATCCTGCCACAGAGACACTTGTTCAACCATGTTCATTACTGCTCTATTCATAAGAGCCAGAAAGTGGATGCAGGGATCAACAGATAAAGAGATAAAGAAAATGTAGTACATTTACACAATGGAATATTACTTTTTTTTAAATGAAATTCACAGGTAAATGAATGGAGCTAGGAAAAAAATCATCCTGAACGAGGTAACCCAGACCCAAAAAGACAAATACGGTTCATATTCACTTATCTGTGGATGTTAGTTGTTAAGTCTTTGATAAGCAGACTATAATCCATATAGCCACAGAGTTTAGGTATAGAGTAAGAGACCTAAACTGGATCACCCTAGGAAGGGGAAATATGATAGTTATGGATGGATTGGGGGAGGGGGGCCAGAACAGGAGATCAAATGGAGAAGGGGAAGGGAGAAGGGGTGAGGGAAGAACAGAGAAAACTAAGGGTTTCCAGTGTCTTTGACTGAGCAGCTACCAATGTTCCCAGATCTCCCGCCTGCACATGGCCATTGTGGGAATACTCAACTTCTTTTCTTATAAATCCACTTGTAAAGCCATTCTCTGGGGGGCCCCAATTGAAACAGTCATTGGTGGACAATGGCAAATTCTTAACAAAATTCTGTAAAGTCAGATGAAAACAGACAGCCCTATCACCTTGGTTCTCAATCTACTCTGCAGTTTTCCCCAGCTCCACTGTTTCCCCATCCAACTCTGGCCACTGCATAATCAAAGAGCACACTATACTTGTGTTACTAAACTTCACAAATTCCTTTGGCTTCATCCACTAACAGAGTAATAGTCCTCAAGGCTGAAGACCACACAGTTGTCTCTGCATACTCCACAGTGCCTACCTCATGAGGAAATATTCTTGAAGAAAATGAACACATATAAATTAAACCAACAGCTGGACATGTGGCATATGCCTTTAATTCCAATACTCAAGAGGCAGAGGCAGGAAGATCTCTATGAGTTCTAGGCCAACCTGCTCTACAGTGAGTTCCAGGGCAGTCAAGGCTATACTGAGACCCTGTCTCAAAAAAATTACACCACCCAAGAGCAATGCTGTGGTCAGCCCCTCCCCTGTGCCTGGCTCTCTCAAGGAAAACAGCCCTGATGCCGATACGAAGCCACGAGTCACCTTCTCAGGGACCCCGAAGACCTGGCAGCCGTGGTGAAGACACAGTAGGGGACACAGGACGTGACCTACCTGGAAGGACGTGGGGATGCAGACGAGGTCCAGGTTCTCCTGCTTCACCCTTTCAGCTGTGGGGACAAGAGTCACACTGATGAGTGCTTCACTCCCCACACTTGATTTTTCTGGCAGGGGGTGGATCATTTGGTTTTTCAAGACATGGTTTCTCTGTGAAACAGTCCTGGCTGTCCTAGAACTCACTCTAGACCAGGCTGTCCTCGAACTCAGAGATCCACCTGCCTCTGCCTCCTGAGTGCTGGGATTAAAGGCGTGCGCCACCACTGTGAGGCTAGCACTTGATTTTCCCTGTCATATGTGTGTTTCTCAAAGCCAACCAAAGGGGAAGGCCTCTCTCCCACTGACAGCTGCCTCTGTGTTCCCATCTTTGATGAAAAAGCTAGTGACCTCACTTGACACCTCAGAAGGCAGGGACACCAGAGGGCCTGAGAGGGAAGCAGTGACCTCAGAAAAAGCCATTTCAGTGATCCTGCTGCTATGTGTCTGCATTTTCTAATGGCTGTGTATACACCAGCCTTTTAAGTCCTGCCAGCCCAAGAGATAAGTTATAACTATCCCCCCTACTCTACACACACGAGGAAGCTGAGTCACTGAGAGGTAAATCACCTTGTAGTCACACAGTAACCAGCAGCTGGAACATGGTCCTTGGTGGTCTCTCTTTCCTTTTCTTTTCCTTTTTTTGGGGGGGAGGGGGGGCGGAGGGCGGAGGGAGATGCATGGGGTTTCTGTGTGACCCTAGCTGTCTTGGAACTCTGTAGACCAGGCTGGCCTTGAACTCAGAGATCCGCTTGCCCTCCGTCTGCCCCTGCTTCCCCAATGCTGGGATTAAAGGTGTGGTTGGTAGCCTGCTTTTCAATCTAAGCTAGAATCCTACATTGCCTTTTCCAGGAAAACATCAGAACTTCACCCTGCATTTAATAAGATATAAGGATCTACAGGCCCCAGAGGATGACTAAAGTTGAGAGAGGTACCTAGTAATTTTAAATTTGGTTATTTACCTTAAACTTTCAGGAAATCTTAATTTGAATGAGGCTTAAAAAGCTGTTTTCTTAAAATATCAGGTCTCTTTAATCAACTCTGTCTCCTGGGAGGTTTAGATGTCACTTCTGTGATTCCATACCAATTCCTGTGCCATAAGATTCTCCATACACAGAGTTAAGGTAGTTATGTGCTGGTCACTAAATCTCCCATCAGCCATCACCTCCATAATACTCTTCCCAATCACAACAGGAACCTGGGTTTTGCCTCCTGGGCCCTGACACTTGGCACCTGTCAAAGATGGGCATTTGGGCAAGCCTCTCCCAGGCTTTGTTTTTACCAACAAAGAGCAGGGCAGTAGAACCTGTTGAGCAGCCACAAAAGCTGATAATGCTTGAACCTTTCCTAAGCACCAACAGAACCCAATCAGAGCAGAGTCAACACCTACAAAAACCAGCTACCAACTAGAGGAGCCTCACCCTTGCTAGGGTCATAGACAGGACACTGTGACCCCAATTTGCCTGAGAAATACACAGGCTTCAGAGGAAACCCGAGAATACATACAGGAACCCTGGTGGGTGTGCACCATCAAATTCTGCAAGGTCTCACCTAAGTCAATTCCTCCCCTTTAGCTAAACACAGTAAATTAAACATAGGCAGGGCTCCTCCAAAGTCAGCTGAAGAGGGCCAAGAATCCCTCTTTCCTGAGAACAACAGAAACACTCAACTAACCTCAGGTGAACAGCCTGCTCCTCCCGGGTCTGGTAGGGTGGGGGAGGGGGGTTAACAAGTGCCAAACTTTTGCCCATTCCCTCCCTTCCCCACCTCCTACCCCCACAAACACACAAGAAACATCCAGTAACAGTCTGAGAACATACCTATTCGCTGCACAGCATGGACAATTGTAGAACCACTTCCAATTCCCAGCACTTGGTTATTCTGCCAAAAAGAGGGAAGGACAAACAAAATTCAAAACTACAAACAGTAGTTTACTCCCTTGGCCTAGGCTTCTGGAGCACTGAAATCATCGTGAACATCAGTTCACTAGCACAGGTGCAAGACGGGCACCATGCCTACTTTACAGATGTGCAACCTGAACCTCGAGGCTGTACTTCATCCTGCTATCCAGTGGCAGGGCCCCCTTTCCTTCCTGACGCTAACACCATCCCCATTTCACCATCCTCACTACACACCCCCCGTATGAATAACTGGCTCAGTTATTCACACCACAGCAACTCTCCACTACCTGAAGCTGGCCTCACAGAAACGGTCTGCAAATAACAGTGATTAAAGATCTCGGCCAATCCAAGGGAGGAAATGAGAAAGAAGGGGGGGGGGAAGGGGGGGGGGGGGAAGGGGAGAGGGAAAGAAAGAAGGGAAGGGGGGGAGGGAGGGAGGGGAAGAGGGAAAACAGCCTGGGTAAGGGTGGAAAGCTGGGCTTTTCTGGCTGCCTTTTCACACAAGCTCAAGACTTAGAAGGCAGAGACCATCATCTTCACACAGAAACCTCAGGGACACATCATGCCTACCATCCAGAGCTCTGCCAAAGTCAGTAAAAGAAGGGAGAGTGGGAAGTGACTTCAGAAGCCAATCTTCCTTCTGTCCAGCCAGCACCAAAGGGCCCTCCTTTGCATGGGAAGAGAATGCAAACTTAGGAAGTCTTCATAGGCAGAGCATTTCTATAGCCAGAACCTGGGCAGGAGGCTTGCCATGTGAGGACTAACAGGTTGGGTCCAGCCTCGCCCCAAAGATGCAGATGTAATGGTGAAACCCAAGCATTTCAGCCACCTTCAGGGCACTGACTTGAGCTCTGATCTTAAGCAGGGGAGGGAGAGGACAAGAGGGACACGTTATTAAGCAATGCTGCTCAAACTCTGCTCTGTTTGATCACTGTCTCGGTTAAGATTCTACAAGGTGCTTCAAAGACATCCTCACTGCTGAAGGAAACAACCATGAAATGGCAGCTCCTGCTTGGGGGTGACCTCACTCATCACAGTGTCCACCTAGCTTCCATCACTCCTGAAAACACGGGTCTAGGAAAATGACTAGAGACCTCCCTGTGCTTTTGAGGGTCTGGAAGAGCACACGGTAAGTAAGAGCTGATGGCAGCAAGTTGCTCCTTTACCTTCAACCCTGAAGCAGGAGGAGGCACAGCACCGGTTTTTAAACCAGCACTCCTTGAATGATTAACATGCCTGTGTGCATAATTAAGCAAGTGTTTAACTCAAAGTAAAGGGTACAGATACAGACGGAGGCAGAAGATGACAGGCTTCTATCCTGCGTTTAGTCACTTTGTGGGCCCCTAGCAAGAAGTGGTCTCTTTAGTACCTGCTCTGCCTCCCAAATACAAAGGACAGGAAACATGTGCCACAACACTAAGCCTGCCATCCTAAGAGAGAGAAGATACCTGTGATCAGATGATAGGACCACAAAGAAAAAATAAAACAGGGGCACTGTCAAAACAAATATGGAGCTGGGTTCCTAAGCAACTTCCTGGGAACACCTTCCTTCAGGCTACAGCAAAACCACCAACCAGAGCAGCAGTTAACGCTGAACACGGCCTACAACAGTGGTTCTCAACCTGTGGATGGAGACCCTTCTGGAGGCTAAAGGGGGTCAAAAGACCCTTTCACAGGGGTCACATATCAGACAGCCTGCATATCAGATGTTCACATTACAATCCAAAACAGTAGCAAAATTACAGTTATGAGAGTAGCAATGGAAATCATTTTAAGGTTGGGGTCACCACAACGTGAGGAACTGTATTAAAGGGTTGTAGCATTAGGAAGGTTGAGAACCACTGGCCTAGAAGACCTACATTTGCCTTCCATCAAGAAGCAATATATATACTGCCAGGCAGTGGTGGAGCACGCCTTTAATCCCAGCACTCAAGAGGCAAAGGCAGGCAGATCTCTGTGAGTCTGGGGGCAGCCTGGTCTACAAAGCAAGCTTCAGGACAGCCAGGGCTGTTATACAGAGAAATTCTGTTTCACTGAAAGAGAGAGAGCAGCATTACCAAGAGGACTTGTGTACCTTACACAAAGCCCAGTTACACAAAGGCCCTATGACCCAGAGACCCACTCCCCACACCACACATCCGTGAAACACTACAAGGAAAAACTGAAGACTCCGAAGTGAGCCAAAGACTACTAGATTCCTTCCAAAGAGTTCTGGCCCCTGCCTGTACTATCCGATCCTACAAGAGTGTGTGCAACTTGACAGTTCCATAGATGCTGACTTCAATCTGTAGAAAACTGTCAGAAATCTTATGCATAAAATTCAATTCACTGTGTTCCATGAGACGCAAGTGGTTATTATCCTACATTTATTACACAATAAATTCTGGTCTTCAAAAATTCAGTTCATTTTATTCATGTCCCACTAATTTAATGAGTTGAATAAAATACTGACGTAAGAATAGTTAGCATCCTTATCATGTTACCTTACAAAGAAAATCATCTTTTAACCACCAACCACACACCCCCTCACTTTAAACAATCCAGGGAGTCCGACCGCTGAAAGAGCACTGCACCTCAAATCTCTCAGAGTGGGACAACTATTAGCAACTCGCTTGGCAAGGGAAGGGCCATTGTGAAACTTCCTCGTAGGAGGCACTAAGGGCTGCAGCTAAAACGTCCGCTTCATCCCCACAGTACAAAAGCCACAGTAATGTGCAGGGGCAGGGGCAGGCCCACAGCCCACAGCCCACAGCCCAGAGCCCCAGAGCCCCAGAAGCCCCATCTCCCATCCCCAGAGCCCCACAGCCCCAGAGCCCCAGAGCCCCACGCTTCATTTGGTCCTTCTCAAAATTAGACTATATCTAAAACTAAAAGACACAAAATAACCAACAAGTACAAAGAATTTAGAAAAACAAACAAATCAAATCCTAATGGCAATCACATACTTAACACATTTAAAAATGTCTCTAGCTGGGCCTCGCCTACCTACATAAGACTTTATCCATCATTTTCT
>CABHPQ010155298.1:0-18879 GCA_902168405.1 Peromyscus aztecus
AAAAAAGGAAACATTTTTTAACCATTATTAGAGAACTGTAGAGAAATTGTGACTATTTAATGGAAATGGAGATCATCTGTTTTACTAGTGACAAATTTTGAAAATGATTTCAATATTAATACATATAGGCATTTGTCATGTAGAATTCCTGAACTAAGTCTCGGACTCAACTGGTGTTGGGAAACTCAACAGGCTAGTGTTTGGACACATTCACATATAAATTGTTTCTTCTTTTATTGAAATCCATCAGAAGTGTTTGATTTATTAATATAAATATTTAAGAGGTTATATATTATTGAAATTAATATAATGCTTACAGACGACTTTCATAGTTTAAATAAGATTTGGTTTTATTTGCCATTTTATTAGTCCTTTGAGAATTTTGTACAATTTATTTTGGTCACATTCACTGTTTGTACCCCAAATCTTCTTGGATCCACTCTCATGTTACTGGATATTTAACTTTCTGTCCTTTTGCAAAAAAAAAAAAAAAAAAGATCAAGTCCAATTTGTGCTGCTCATTTACTTTTGGGTATTTGACTTTCCATTGGATCTTGGTGGTCTACTTGCCAGGGGCCACACTCTTAAAGAAACTTGACTCTCTCTCTCAGAAGCTGTTCATTGCCAATAACTTCTCAGTTAGGGGTGAGACTTCAAGACCACCACCTCTCTTTCATGCTAGATCCTGTCTGGTTTGAATTTGTACAGGCCTTGTGTGTGCTGTCACAAACACCACGAGTTCACGTGTGTACCTCTGCTGTGTCCAGAAAACACTCTCCTTACAGTCTTCCACTACCCATGGCTCTTACTTCACCCACTGTTCAACAATAATCCCCGAGCTTCAGAGGAGGGGGTATGACATTGTGTGACACTGATGTCCCATTTAGGTCCGAGAATTTTGCAGTCTCTTATTCTTTGCACTTAAACCAGTTGTGGGCTGTTGCACGAATTTCTAAATGGTCTTATAATAAAAAACACGGTACCAGATATTGGTGTAAATGCTGAAAGATCAAAGAAACAAAGGAATAAGCCACCCCTTACCTCTAGGACTCCTCAGCCTGAAAAGTTTCAGCTGATCGGCCTCTAGCCGAATGAGCTTCCTCGGTCAAAAAGGCTTTAGCCAAAAAAGCCTCCAGTTGAAAGGGACACTTCCGTCCCTTTAGTTCCTGTCTCCTCATACCTTATATACCTTTCTCCGCCAAGCCATCACTTCCTGGGATTAAAGGTGTGTGTGCTTCCCAGTACGGGGATTAAAGGTGTGTGCCACCACTGCCTGGCTCTGTTTTCTCTCCTAGACTGAGTCAATCTCATGTAGTCCAGGGTGGCTTTGAACTCATAGAGATCCAGACAGATCTCTGCCTCCCGAGTGCTAAGATAAAGGTGTGTGCTACCACTACCTGGCCTCTATGCTTAATCTAGTGGCTTGTTCTGTTCTCGGATCTTCAGGCAAAGTTTATTAGGGTACACAATATATCACCACAGTGGGGCTTTGGGTTAATCACTATCTACTGAAGAAAGACACTTCTCTGATGAGAGTTAAGATAAGCACTAACATATTTGTATAACAATAAATCACGAAGAGTTCGTTTAAAACTGTGGCCATTTAACAGAGTAGTAATAATAGGTTCTCCCCCAAATGGCCTGTCTAGCTGCAGGTTCTTGGTCTTGATAATTATTTCAGGTATGGGTTTCATCTTGTACTATGGGCCTTAAATCTAATCATAGAATAGTTGGTTATACCATAATGTTTTTGCCACTAATAGCCACGTTCACCATGGCTGCTGGAATGTACAGGTGAGTAAGACTGATGCTAATTTTTCTCCTCTAAGCAGTGTGCATAGCAGCTGTAGCAGGGTGTGGAGGGAAACTGTAGGGGTGAAAGACATTAACAGTCTTATCTAGCTGTGAGCCCTATGAACTACAATAATGACCATTCTGGCTAGATGTGCCCATTGGTGTAGTAACAACACTCATTTTTTAGGTGTAACCAATTACTTTATTATTGTGTTTATGGCTCATGCCACAGGGGGAACTCATACCTGCTACTATAAACCTGGTTAAGAACCTGTGGCTCTGGAAATAATAGGCCCTAGGGGAGAGCCTGCTACTATCATTGTGCTAAGTGGACGTGGTATCAAACTGTCTTCTAAATATACCTTTATGCCCACAGATTGTTGTAGTTCTCAGCATGTATCGGAGATGTTTCTTTTTTTTTTTCTTCAATGGGTAGTGGTTAATACAGAGCTTCACAACTGGCAAAAGCGCAGAGAAAAGTTGACAATGGAGTGATCAGCTCTAAAGAGGACATCTATATCACCCCTTTCCCCAGGCTCAGGGGAACACCACCAAAGAAAAAGCAGAAAAAAATCCAAGAGTCAGGGGTACTCTATTTCAGCACTATGTCTTCTGGACATTGCTGATCTACTCATGAACTCAGAGCAGCTATCGTTACTAACACATTTCCTGCCTAAGACGGGTCTCCTCGGCATTTCATCATAGAAGGGAAAAGGGCTCATGGCATCCCACCCATGCTTGAGACACTATCGACGGTTAAAAATGGTTGGTGGAAGGGGTGTTACTTTCTTTGTAGTGTAACAACTGATGAATTGACCATGTCCCAACAAAGAAATCCCTACCCAAGCTCATACAGGAAACCCAAATTAAAGCCAGTGGGTTAAACACACACACAAAAGACGTGTAAGCAGGAGGCAGACTTGCTGGGAAGGAGTAGGGTTTCAGCAGGAAGCAGGGAATGAGACAAGGTATTAGTGAGTGACATGTATTAAAACTATTATAGACATGTATGGAATTGTCAAAATTTAAATTCTAAGACAGAGCAAAACCACAAACCAATCTCTCACTGAGTCCAAGAGCAATGCAGATAAAAACCTATGTCTGACAGTGATAAAGACTGGGAACTGGGCTGGGGAGATGCCTTAGCAGGCAAAAGCACTTGTTATAAGCCTGAGGACCTGAGTTTGAATTCCCAGAATCCATCGAAAGCTGGATATGTTGTGTGAGCTTCTATAACTCCAACACTCCTATGGAGAGATAGGACATAGAAAGGGGAGAAGTTGCAGGACCGCTAGCCTGGTATATTCAGTAAAATAATCAAGTGGACCTTGTTTCAGACAAAGGTGGAGGGTGAGGACTGAGTCTGAAGTTGTCCTCTGGCCTCCATACATGTAGATTACAAGTGAGACTATGCTCATGTATGCGCGCGCGCGCGCGCACACACACACACACACACACACACACGTACTTTGCACATGTTCACACACATAAGAATAGATGTAAGAATGAAGGGAAGTTACTAAAAGTCCTCCTGAAGCTGTGTGCTGAAGGCTTGGTTGTCACCGTGCAGTGCTATTGGAAAGGGAGAGAAACTCTAGCAGGTGTGGCCTGGTGAGGGGAGGCTGACATTGGGGGTGCCTTTGAACTCAGGGGATGTTGGGATGAGGAGAACTCACTACTGCCCTCCTCTCTTTTACATATTAAGGCATTATGCCATCATACACCAAACAGCTCTGCTCCAGCACTGGCTTCCCACCATGATGCTTAGTCTCGCCACAGGTCCAAAGCTACAGGGCCAAGCAATCATGGAACAAACTTCTGACATTGTAACTTACAAGAAACCTTTCCTCCTTCTGAGTTGATATTCTCAGGTATTCCCAGGAGTAGGAATGCAATTGACACAGGGATCGTGTTCTAGAAAAACATGTAGTTGCTTTGGCAACTAATACAGTATGTGTTTGATTCGTGTGTGCTTTCTGAAAAATAAACTCACAGAATTAAAGAGCAGAGCACTTCGCTAATGGAAGTCAGTATCTGATCGATGCTAATCTTCCTAGTTTCATGTTGGTAAACTGAGACCTGCAAAGATGATGACATTTGAAATTAGCCTATTAAATGATACTAGTTTGGTCCCCTGGGGAATTAGGCTTTGAAAATACCTACCATATAAAGTCTTATAAGATCTGTAGATGAAGGGATGTCTAGAAAAGAAACTGCTTTGTAGATGGATTTTTTTTCAAAAGTTCCTTTAAAGGCAGCCAGTGCACTTGAATTATGATTTGATTATGAGATATTTGATTTACCCATAAGTTTTCAAGAACCTTCCAATTACACAGAAAAAAAAATTAAACTCAGGCTAAGCTAGGCTAGTCTCATTTTAACTTGAATTAGAAGTGACCAATGTGTCTTAAAAGGTGCTATTTCTTCCACATCAATTTTCACTTACCTTAATTTCCTTATAAAATGGAAAGAAAGGTTTTGACTCTGTGTGTCTTTTCAGCATAGATATATATTCTTAGCTGTGACTTAACTTTATCTTCCATTTTCTTATCTGCCTAAGAAGATGCAGTTGTTCAAAACCAATTTACTTGGTTAATTCTTTCCTCTGTCATCTTTGTAATTATTTCCAATAGGTTTTGGCCAAACAATTCATTCTCCATCATGTGGTTTCATCTCAGCTAAAAGTTTGTGTCCACAAAGTCAGTTGTCATGGCAACAGCTGGGCTGTTACCAGCCCAATATTGTGACTATACTGCAGGAAAAGGAAAAGGAAAATGATGGGGGAGGAGGCGATTTTCTGGCCATTTCCACAGATCTGTATTTTAATAATTAATCATCACTATTGTACTTCATTCTCATGCGCACAATTCTGTTCTTAAGCACTCTGAGTTCAAGTACCCTGATCATCCTGCATACATTTGTCATACATTTATAATTTAATCAATATTTATTAAGAGGAAACCATGATGTCTGGTCTAGCATAAGTACAATAATTGACTCACTTGTGAATTTATCCATAAATATATATTGAACACGTACCCTGGGCCAGGCTAGGTTTGAGGAGTTGCACCCACTAGTGAGCATGGCAGATGATGTCATGGATGTCCTAGAGAAGTAGGAGAGCCAGACAGTGAAGAGGTAAACACACATAGAAGGCATATTCAGATGATTATACGCGATATAATTATTCAGATGATTATACACGGTACAGCAGAGATAAAATGTAGTGCCATGAGGAAGTGATGAGCACTGATGTTGAGGAAAAGCCTGAAAAATTCACATTGGAGCGGGTACCTGGATGAAGAAGGAGTCATACAAACTATGTGGGGAGAGTCTTTTCAGATAGAGAAGTCAGCGGGCATGAAGAAACCAAGGCACAGAATGCTTGACATCTTAACTTGTTTGTTTTGAGACAAAGGGTCACAATTTAGCCCAGGTTGGCTTGGCATGAACGGCAACCTTCCTCCTTCAGCTTCCCCAGTGCTGGAATTCCAAGTGTTTGCCATCACATGGGTTATTATTTAGGAAGCACACAAACAGACCAGTGAGTATGGAACAAACGAAGAAAGGAGGAGAAGTCTTAGATCCAGTCTTCAATGGCAAGAAGGGCAAAGGTTATGAGTTTTGTATCAGTTACTCACTGCTGTGGCAAGATGCCCAAGAAAAGCTAGTTAAGGAAATAAAAGTTTATTCTTTTTGTTCACCGTGAAGAAACAGTCCTTCACAGTGGCAGGAGTGAGGGGCAGCTTCTCACACTGACCCATATCCAGGAAGCAGAGACAGAAGAATAAAGGTTCTCAGCTTACCTTCTTATTTCTCTTCACTGCAGGACTCCAGCCCACGAGGTGATTCCACCTATGATTAGGATGGGTCTTCCCATATCTGTAAACCCAACCTATAAATCCTCTAACAGACATGCCTAGAGGTTTGTCTCTCCAGGGATTCTGGATTCTGTCAAGCTGATGATTAACATTAACCACCTCAGGGATGTAACCTATACCATTCTTAAGGTTTGGAAAATGCCGAAGGGCCCTGTATTTGGTCTAATTCTCTACTCTGAAAAATGGATATGGGTGGAGGTGACATGCAGAACACACAATGTGAACATCTGCTGTTCCTCATCTCTCCATCTGCACACAGCATTCACAATACACGTGAATGTAAACTTCGGGCAGACCCATGGTGTTCGAAGTTCAGCAAGACTCAGAGCACAAGGTAAACTCTGCTGCTTAAACCACTGTAAATGGAAAGGCATTAATGTCTCAGAGTACCTATGTCCTCTGAACTCACTTTGCATGAAGGATGAAGACAACGTTATGCTGAAAAACACCCAAAGCTAAGCAACTCTGTTATACCCTTTCTTACTTGTGTGTCTTCAGTATTGGACCCAAATATTCTTTCAGTGACAATGAGGAATGGGAAAGGATAGTTCTGAGCTCCTGTTCCTTACACCCATTCCTTGTTCATCAGTAAGCCAAAGAAGAGAAAACTGCATCTCAAAAATTCAATAACAGCTGGTCAAGTTTTATAGTTATTCTGCTCAGATGAATATATACATGCCCAAATATAGACTTTGTATTCTGTGGTTTCACATTTAGCTAATGACACATGCTCACATTGGCTTCTGAAACTAGCATGACATAGCTTTAAAATAAATAAAACTATGTTAGCAATTTAAATTTTATGATAATTATTATTATACTTATTTTATTAATAATTTTAAATTTCCTTTAGTGAGGACAACATCAAACAGCACACAGAAAATAGAATGGTATGCCCAAAGAAAGGCAGTAGATAGAAAAATCTAACGTTTTAGAAATTTATCACTGCATTTCATGAATTCATGACCAGTGCTGTGATAACATAAGATATATAACAACACATATTATTGTATAAAAGGATCTCAGGTCAATTACTTAGTATGTCTGAGCCTCTAATTCCTCAGCTTTCAAAGGGAATTAAGTAATTGATGAACAATGCTGTAATGAAGGTTATTTCTCAAGATGTTGCAGGAGTAAATCCTTCACTGGGAGACTATTTTTTTTTTCTGGCAGGTATTCAATAAAATATAAGTGTGATGTGGTAAAAGTACCTTATAAAACAGTAGGTTCTGTGTGGATATGATTTATTTTAGGATTGTAAGCAAGGCAATTTTATATCACTACAGCAGTATTTTTTGCTTTAAAGAAAATTGGGAAACAGCATTCAACAATATACCTGTGATAGTTAATTTTATGAGTTAACTTGGTTGGGCTAAAGGATGCCTAGAGAGAGATGGTAAAACATCACGTCTGGGTAAGTCTGCTTCAAGAAGAGATTAGCCTTGAAATCAGTAGACTGAGTAAAAATTTCCCACATCAGTGTGGAAGGCGTTATCATCAGAACATTTTGAGATCCTAATCAGATTAAAAAGATAAAATATGGCCAAATTTATTCTTTTTTTTTTTTTTTTGCCTGAGTCAGGACATCTATCTTCTTCTTCCCTCAGGTTCTCTGCTCATCAGATTCTTGTCCTTACATCAGTTGACCCATCCGCCCTCCTGTCATTCTTAAGGCTTTGAAGTTGGACCAAAATATTCAGCTCTGAGGTGGCATGTTATGGACTTCAGCCTCAGTAATCATGTGAACTAATCCTACAATAAACTCAGTTTATCTCTCTTTGGTCTTATGGGTTGTCTTTCTGAAGAATTGCAATATAGTATCTTATGATAGCCTAGCTTCAGGAAAGCATTTGAAAACTGCCCTCTTTTTGTGGGAAAAGAAGGAGAAATACAGGCTTGACAATGGCATGGATAGATTTGTACTATTTCTGTATCTATATCTGAAAGGTCTGATCAATGCATTGTGGTCACTCGGGAGAGTCTCCCTATGAGAGACCAGGGACATCTCTTGCTCTTTCTGTATCTTAGTTCACTATTTTATTTGAGACAATATTAGAAATTATTATCAAATATGTGACTGATATGATGTTAGAATGGGGGACTGAGGAATGATTCAAAATATTTTGACAAGTGAAATTGTGAAGCGGTTCTGTTAGGATGGGATCTGATGGGTTTGAAAGTAGTTAAGGTAAGAAAGAAGATGGAGTAGTTTAGGAATATAAGTTTACTGTAGGGAAGGCATTAATAGCCATGACTGACTGAGACATACCGTGGTTCTTAACCGATGGGTTGCAACCCTGTTGGGCGTCCCATATCGGATATCTAGCATATCAGATGTTTATATTACAATTCACAGCAGCAAAATTACAGTTATACAGTACCAATGGAATAATTTTATTATGTGGGGTCAGCACAATGTGGGGAACTGTGTTAAAGGGCCCCAGCATTCAGAAGGTTAAGAACCAATGGCTCAGGATATTTTGCTTGCTAGTTGCTACGTATCAGCTGGCAGGCAGGCTGTTAGTAGGAATGTGAAAGGACTAGAAAATGAGACTACAGTGTTTAACGTGACAACAAATACAACGAAATCCAGCCATGCCAGGTGATAGAGGGAAGGTCGAGAAACCATACCAGCCCATAGCGTGACCTTTTCATAAGGTATTGTACTTGAATAAAGAAAAAAAAAACCAGAGACTTATACATAGTCCTACTGAAGATAAGATTTAGTTCTAAGAACAATGATTATATTTTGTATAAGAAAGTTTTGCAAGACACATTTGAAGACGATAGGGACAATGCAAAGTTCAACCCTCTACTAAATGAGGAATGAAAGGAATAATTGATGATTTACCATTGATACTGCAGCTGTAATTGATGAAAGCTCATTCTACCAAAACCAAACCAAAGAGGAAAAAGAATTCCTAACTCAGCTAATTCTATACATTTAGCCCTGTAAAATGCAATTGGTAAGTGCTTAATTGCCATTTTTAGACACTTAACAGACTTTTATGTGGAAACTAAAATTGGTCCTTCTCTACTGAGCTTTATTTAGAATTAGGATAAATGAGAGGGTTTTATAGGAAGATGGATTTCCGCTCAATGCACAGTTTTTTTTTTTTTCTACTGAAGTTCTTCCCATCACCGACCTTGCCCTTCTCCAGCCTGTGTGACCATTTGTCAGGCATGACGTCAAACTCGAACAAATTAAGGCCTGAACCAAACAGCTTCTATAGCTGTTTTTAAGATTCCAAAATGTTGTCATAAAAGGAGATTAAATTAACAATCATTTGGCCAACTCTTTGGGAGCAGTCATGTCACTGTGTATTTCAGAAATTATGCTAGACTTCCAAAATATTTGTCTCTATCCAAATTCACACTGTACATGATTCATCAAAGATGCTCAGCCAAGGGAGTTATCCTAATGCATCCCATTTGAGTTGAAAATTTAAAGATTATTGTTTCAAAAATAAATGGAGGGAAATGAAAGAAGAGAGAAGATGCAGTGAACGCTCATAAGCATTGGCAGATTAACTGTTTATTTGGAAGCAGGCCCTGCCTGACTTCTGTGACACAGAATGAGTCTTAGAGAAAGTTCTATAAAGGTGTGTTTGACGTGGCCTCTTCTCTATGTGTCCAGTGCTTGGAGGGATGAAGAAGGGGAAGGAATTGTGGAAATGGCTTTTAAGACGTTGTCATCATGTCGAGGTGTTGAGTGTTTACCACAGCCCCAGTCATTTCCTCAGTGGCATCTTACACGCAGGTCATTCTTTTTTGTTTGTTTGTTTTTGTGTGGTAATAGATTGTGTACCCTAATAAACTTATCTGGGGGATCAGAGGACAGAGCCAGCCCCTAGATTAGACATAGAGGCCAGACAGTGATGACACATACCCTTAATCCTATCACTAGGGAGTCAGAGATCCATCTGGATCTCTGTGAGTTCAAGGCCACACTGGAAACAGAGTCAGGCAATGGTGGCACACCCTTTTAACCCCAGCATTGGGAAGCACACACACCTTTAATCCCAGGAAGTGATGTCAGGGCAGAGAAAAGTATATAAGGCATGAGGAAACAGGAACACTAGGAGACTGAGGATTTCCTAGAGGTAAGAACTTGTGGCCGGCTTGTTCTGCTTCTCTGATCTTTTGTCTTTCACCACCATATTTGGCTCTGGGTTTTTTTTTTATTAATAAGACTGTTTAGCAATTTGTGTACATTTATATATTTTTGTCACCAAATGATTTTGGCATCCTGTCCTTGGTTGATAAGAATGAGGACAAGTGTGCTGAGGGTCAGTGGATTCCAGTGTGAGGCTGATGGAATTGCTATATCCAAGTCAGGTTCTTCAAAGACAAATGGCTGGTGGGCCCCAAATGCTTTTGTTTTTTGTGTATATGTGAACAAGAAACAGTCTCAGGAGTCAGCGAATGGGACATAGTAAAAAGAAGACAGGCAGACTAATGACAGAGAGCTGAGTCCAGGATGTAGCAGATACAAAGAGAGCAGAGAGAAAGAAAGATACAGCAATGCAAGGCAGAGAGAGAGAGAGAGAGAGAGAGAGAGAGAGAGAGAGAGAGAGAGAGCATTGCAAGGCAGACGCAGGGAGAAACAGTAAATAAGCTACAACCATTGTACTTAAGCTCTGGAGACCAAAGTAAAGGGTATTAGGAACACAAATCAGCACACATCCCAAATAGACAGTAGATGCTGAAGTACTTGTAGGGAACCAGGGAACAGAAAGAGCGCAGTGGCTGTGACAGAGGAATCCCGGGGAAGAGAGCAGTTTAAGGTGTGCATGGACAGACTTTGAGTGGCTAAGGAAACTACTGATGGGCAAACACAAACGAAACAGGGATGCAAAGACCACCATTTCTGAAAAATTTTCCATGGCAAAATCATGGCTATGTGTGCTAAGTGAGAGTAGAAAAGACTCACTTCTCCAGAATCTATTGCTTGCTTTGAAAGTGTCAAGATGGCCTCTATGTAGCACCCCCTGTCTCAGAGAGAGGCTTAAGGAAGGACCATTATAAACAAATGCCCTCTGATTGTTTCCTCTGTCTTCAAGGTCTTTTCCATAGGTGCGTTGAACTCTGGGAATATGCATTCTCCTCCACTGTGACAGGATGAGAAAGGCTTGTTCCTATTGCTTGACACGATCTCCCAATGAAATCATAAATCATGAGGATGATTTGGGTGCTATGGACAGCTGACCCTAGAACCAGCATACAGGCCTTCTAAATAATTTTCTATAAATAACTGAATTTTTCTCAGCTGGTAATGATTTTCTGTCTCTCCTGGTAAGGCATGAACTTGAACCGAGAAGCACATTGTTCTGATCCCCCCTCCCCACTGGGTCCTTTGATAAACGCCAATGCAGAGATGGTAACCCACAGAGGCTGCTTCAAGCCTTAGTGTTTTTCCCTTTGCCAGTGATTAGTTTTAAGTAAACACACCCAGGTTTTATATTAGGAATCCATCTTTGTTCCACGCAAGGTGCATACAAAGTTCCTACCTTGCTCCTGGCTGCAGGCTGAAGACTGTTTCCACGCTCTTATGAATAGAAAAATTTAGACAAGATTCAAAACGATGGGGAGAGGCCACAGCAAATGCATGAGGCACAAGGCAAGGCTGGGTCTATTACAGTCCCATTAACTGGCTCACAAATTTCTTATTTTCATACACACATACAAAAACCTCTGCCAAGTTTGTCTCTTGGTTTATTATTCATACATGAGAGAGCTCCTTGGAGGAGATCATAAATACAATTTCTGTCAGCCAATTAGATGGAGAGTTTCTGATGAAGTGATAAGAACAGTGGAATTCAGAGGGATGAGGAGACGAAATGGAAAAACGAAAGCAGACGGGCATTTCTGGAAATTGCCTTGCGTGAAGCAACTGGAGAGATGAGGTGAATTAAAGAGCATGAAGCAAATCTTGTGAGCTGATTGGTGAACACACCAGTCAGCAAACATGGGCTCTCTAACTGTTGGCTTCAAGGGCAGTGCACAGCTCCTCTAGCACAGGAGAGATGAACCCGTGAGAGCTGAAAACAACTTGGACGCATCCATAGATTATCAGCACCATGGCCTGAGAATGCAGCCTAATCTTGAATGCTGCCGGCTTTTGCAACAGCTGAGTTGTAAGACAACATGATAAAGGGATTTGTATTTTGACTAAAATCACAGGGCTCAGGACCATTGAGTCCAGGGAAGTGGCCTGGCAAGAGGGTAAAGCAGCTCTCAGTAGCTGCAGGCTACACGTCCCTTATAAGCACCTTCTCTGGGACATTGCGGCAACAGGTGTCTGCTGGGATCCACCGACAGATTGGTGCTATCCCCCAAGAAGAATTTGGTTTCTTTATGGTATTTGAAGAGCTACAAGAAGATTTACTAGCCTTTCCTGGAAGACTGGGCAACTGAAGATAGGGAACTTATTTATGTCTTGATACTCTAGTAGGAAAAAGGCAAGAGTGACGATTATTGGCACACAGTGGAGGATGGCATGGTGGCCCGGGTCTCTCTTATTTCCTGTCACAAGGGTCAGGATACTAAATGAACTGGTGAGTGTAGAGGACCCAACTCCTTGATTTAAAAGGGATACTTCTTATCTTGTCCATAAGGAGTGTCAGCTAACCCCAGCTCAGAAGGGCAAGATTTTGTGTTCAAGGTCATGACCTTCTTGGGTAGACTTTCTCCAGTGACTTTTAGTGTCAAGTTATAGAACCCCAATCTTCTCTCCTTAATCCAAAGCAACTCTCACGGGCCATCTGAGTTCTTTGGTACACACTGGAATCAAGGCTTCATTATGTGAGTCAGCGTCCAACTTCTCTTGGCCTAATCGCCTTTTCCTGCCTCCTTTCTTCTGATATATCCATCAGGCTCAGCTTTTACTTCCTAGTTTACAACTCAGGGGGATCAACTTCAGTGAGTGAGAGCCTAGGATACGGATTATGACATTATTACAGAGATGGGTAATGTTATTTAGGTGGGTTATTTAATCTCATCTGAAGTTTTAAACACCATTGAAGGAGGGCTTGAAAGAAGCTTATTGTGGTGGATCAAGAGTTAGAAAAGGCCTATCTATGTTCTCATAGAATTTCAGGAGCCAATATGAAGCAAGAAGACACATTTTGTTCAGACCTAGTAACTATTAAAATTGCCCATGCCTGAGTGGGCTTTTTGGATTGCCTATGGGGGGGACACCTTGCGCAGCCTTGGTGCAGGGGGGAAGGGCTTGGACCTGCCTCAACTGAATGTACTAGGCTCTGCTGACTCCATATGGGAGGCCTTGCCTTGGAGGAGATGGGAATGGGGGGATGGATGGGTTGGGAAGCAAGTCTGGGGGGCAGGAGGAGGGTGGATAGAGTGATCTGTGGTTGGTATGTAAAATGAATAAGAAAATTTCTTAATAATAAAAATAAAAAAGAATTGCCCATGCCCACTATGTGTCAGGTTTGTGAGTGGGTTTGGCTGATTTTCATTGTTGTCCCTGACAATCATGCCATTTTAAAACTATCTTTTCCTTCAATCTCTTTGCTGTCAGGGAAGCTGCAACAGTCCAACTCCCTCATTCTTACCCCGAAGATGTGAGCATTAGATGCCCCCATCCACATTCTGCATTATCTCCTTCTATACAGGAAAGCCAGGAGCTCCGTTATTATCGTTATTGTCCTTCCCTCCTTCAACACTGAGGCAACAGCATTACTTCCAGGGAGATGGTGGAAAGAAAAAGCTGACTACAGGGCTCTAAAGCCATGTGTTGGAAAAAAATCCAAGAGGCCAGTGTTTGAAAGACAAACAAAAGCAATCCCTGAGGAGCTATAGGGTGATGAAAAGAAGGCTTTGAACAGGGCTACAATGAATAGTCAAAGGTCCTCATAAAGCTAAAATGTATTTACTTAATGATTGTTCCAGTGACTTAGTACTTACCACCGATAGCACAGTTTGGCATCTAGGTACAAGAAGTAATTATTGAGGGCTAACGTCCATAACACCTGTTTCACTAGGGTTGAAAGTGGCCATCTTTTTTTTTTTTTTCAGTGTTCATCCATCAATGTAATACTCTCTTGTCAGTTTCTATAGGTCACTATGATATTCTCTTTCGTTCCTTCCATTTCCTTTAATAATGCATACGTTTTTGACATTTTTAGAAGAGATAAAAAGTAATCACTATTATCAACGCCTGCTGTGTTCTTCTGTATTCAAATCAGAATAGGGAGAGGTGCTTTTATCGGACACAGTCCAGGACCACTCCTGAAAAGCAATTTAAGGAATCTCAGACTGGTGTGTGAGTGGGCAAAGGGAGGCAGTGAGGGAAGAGTTAAATTAACATAAGATATACAGACTTGATTAATAGGAAGTGGAAACAAAGGTGCAAGAGCAAGAAATTCCCAGGCATTAGAAACACGTCATATTAAGTCAAATGGATGGCCAAGACTACTTCTACTGAGATGGCACTAGAGCCTAATACCTAACAGTGATAAAAGGGGTAGAAATTATTTCTCGTGTCTTATTTTGGTGTATGGATACTTCAACAATACCATATTGTTCATCCATCCTAACTCAATAATGACACAGTGCTTCACTCCGGGAACAACCACTGTGGCCATTCGCCATGAGAGGGCAGCAGAGAGCTGAGAACTGAGAGGCCTTGTGACTTGGCTTGCCACCTTGCCTCCTCCACCCACAGTGGAGAAAGTGATACCCAAATACCCCAGGCACATGTGGATACCTGGTTTCCTGAAGAGGAGAGAGATGCTGAGAGATGATGAGAGATGGTCAACAGTAGTGTTGAGGTGAGAAGAAATAAGAGCCTTAAAGAAGCCTTTAAAGAATGCTAGGAGAGAAGGGTAGAGGAAACAAACTTAGGGAGCATGGCTTTGTTATCTATCTATCTATCTATCTATCTATCTATCTATCTATCTATCTATCTATCTACCCTTGATGATCATTTTTTATTATTGCATAAATATTTATGAATGGGAAATTTAGGATCTTGCTGTTTCCAAAACATTGATGCTCAAGAATGTTAAAACTGAATTAGAGGTAAATTCTGAGTTGTCCCTCAACTTAGTGTTCCAGGAAAATAAGGGCTTCCTGAGCCGCCTCCGATATGGTTGTGAGTATTTTGCTATATGCTTTGGGAGACTGAGGCAGTACGGCAGAAGCAGGTCACCAGATGCTTTTTGCACCTGTTAATTCCAGTGGGCATTCTCTGCCAAGACAGGAAGCTAGAGGCCATAACTTACGAAGTCTTCCAAACAGTGAGTCATAGGGTTGAGACTCCGGTTAAAAGCCAGAACCATCTTTTGTTCACACGCTGGGGGATGTCATAAATATCACCAACTATTGAATTTTCTCTACCTCTTTTCTCCTTTTTCTTCTGGTTAATGATGCATCAAAGTCAGCTTAATGGACAAAGTTCCTCACTAATCACCGGGATAGACAAATAAACAAAAATGATCTATAGTGAATGTGTAATGTGGGGAAAGTAAATGGGGGTTTTGGGTGAAGTAAGCTAAATATAAGTCAATGGTGGGAAGTGGCAGGCGAGAGAGAAAGCAGTGTGAGAGTCGAGGGCGGAGTCTGGAGAGGGGGAAGAGTGAAACCAGGAGGCCTCAACATTTTGAGAAACCTTGATTTATTTTCTCTATGTCTTAAATAGTTGTAGATTTTTAAAAACTTGACAAACAACTGTTTTTATCATTTTTTTGGAGATTATAATTACATCATTTCCCCATTTTCTTTCCTCCTTCCAAACTCTCCCATATACCCTTTCTTTCAAATTCATGGTCTTTCTTTTCTTTAATTGTACACACACACACACACACACACACACACACACACACACACACACGCACGCACACGCAACACACATCCTTAAATACATAAGTACAACCTGCTCAGTCTGTATAATGTAACTTGTTGGTACTGGATAACCAGTTGGTGTGCTCTTCCCTGGAGAAGTCTATTTCTCCTGCTCTCAGCATTCCCTAGGTATCTGTAGTTTTTTGTGTGGGGTGGAGTCCTCAGGGTTTTTGCCCCAGCCACAATGTCTATTGTTGTCTTCATTCAGCTCATGTCAGGCAGTCCTATTGGAGAGACTTTATGTCTTTGAACACATTTGTAGATTATGAAATTCTCCCCTATGAAAAGTCATGTATATATAGATATTAAGGTAGACTCAAATAAAACAAATGTTCTCACTTAACTACCAAATTTTATGCTGATACACAACACTATGTACTGAGCACTGTCCATGAGAAGATGCACACTGTTGTCTACCTACTTGAAATAGGTAAATGAGCACAGTGTATAGAAACAACTCAGAGCCAAGAGCCTGTCTGGAACTGCGGTAGGGACCAGTTAAGTGACCTGTTCAGAGATTTGAGGACTCCTCTTTATGGCCAACTTTGAAGATCAAACTGCTTTGACACTCAAGGTCAAAGTAGAAATGAAGACAGAATCCAATAGCCGCTAAGTATATTGAAGTCAATAGAGCTAGAAAATAAAGTGGTTGCCTTAGAACTCACAAGTTAATTAGATGTATACAGAAATGGCAGGGAGAGTGTGTGGAGGTCTACTGTTTATTCTGAAGTGTATCAAAGAATACAATGAATTGATGGATGGATAGAAATACATGGACTGATGAACAAATTTGATAAAATATTAATACTCAACTTCAGTAGTGTACACTGTGAAATTTATTTATTTTTCCACTCTTGAGCTTTTGATGTTAAAATGTCAGAAACAAACACTCTGGAATTCACCCAGCCAGGCTGATCTGAATAGCAATAACCGATTCACTGGACATGCTTCATCACCAGTTGCTTCTAGGAAATGAAAGTTTACTCACAGTGACTGATGAAGATTGGATTTGTCATCAGTACTTTGGGGATCCATGTGCTGTGCTTTGCATGATATCAATCCGTGGATGTATGAGATTTCATAAAAGATATGCTCTCCTCTTGTGCAAAGATGGAGGGCAATTAGCATGAATTTCTGCAAAGGAGCAAGAAATAGAGGAAATATTATAGAAAGATTAAATATTCATGGATGTAAATGGTAAACAAAAGTTGTACTTCTTGCCAGCTTAAAATCATTCATTTTCAAGTAAGATAAATAAAAATATGCACCTCTACATTTAAGTAATTTTGTTTTTTCTAGCACATATCCTGGGCTTATTAGTTACACTGCCACAATGCTTAGGGCTGCTTTGTAAACAGACCCCTGGCCTTTTTAGATTTCATTGTATTTCTTGGCAGTGGTGTGTGTGTGTGTGTGTGTGTGTACTTCTACTGTAATAGCTTTCTATAGGATCATTTAGATGGCTCTTAGTTTTTGCTTTTCCATCTACATTCCTTCCCTTGTTCCCCTCTTACCTCCCTGTCTCTCTTTATCCTCCCATGGAAAACTTTAATCTGAAGAGGTTAACCACACCTAAGCAAACACAGGGAATAAGTAATTTCAGGCTAGCAAATCAAAAGAGGATACAAAACCCACAATAAAGGAAATTCTTATTCATTGCTCTATTGTCTCAGATTTTGAAATATCTGAATGCAATCAGGACCAAAATATTCCTGTGTCCAGTTTAATCATATCATTTTAGTCTAAGGGCACACATATACTTTTTGGGCAAGTGACATGTCTTTGTGCTGTAGCAATTTACTTGGCATGTGTGCTCTAGGTTCAACCCTCAGGACCCTAAAACAAAATAAAACTAAGAAAGTAATGGGATTTTACCTGAATAGAGTGGCATACATGTGGTGATATTGTGTCCTCCAAAATATTATGCACCCTAATAAACTTATCCGGGGTCAGAAAAAATAACAGCCACTAGATAGACATAGAGTAGATAGACATAGAGGCCAGAAAATGGTGGCACACACACCTTTAATCCTAGCCTTCTGGAGGCAGAAATCTATCCCAATCTCTGTGAGTTCAAAGCCACACTGGAAACAACCAGGCACGGTGACACATGCCTTTAATCCCAGTGCTTGAGATCTCATGTCTTGCTTGGGAAAGACACATGCCTTTAACCCCAGGAAGTGATGGCAGGAAGCAGAGAGGTATATAAGGCATGAAAACCAGGAACTAGAGCTGGTTAAGCTTTTAGGCTTTTAGCAGCAGTTAAGCTGAGATCCATTCAGATGAGGACACAGAGGCTTTCAGTTTGAGGAAACAAGATCAGCTGCGGAATTGGCAAGGTGAGGTTAACTGTGGCTTGTTCTGTTTCTCTGATCTTTCAGCATTCACCCCAATACCTGGCTCTGGGTTTGTTTTTAATTAATAAGACCATTTAAGATTCATGCTACACATACAATTGTTGCTATAGCACTTTTAAGAAAGACATAGGATGATAATAGCAAGTCTGTGTGCACTTTAGACTACCTAGCAGAACATTGTCACACACAACAACAGATAAAGCCTTTGAATACTAAAGTCAGCTTAATTTGCTCTGAAGTCTGTCATTTTCACATTTAGTTTTCATAGTAAAAAATAGTTACTCCTTATTAAATTAAAACTTGGGATAATGCTTTTTTTTTTTTAGTCTGTGATAAAAGGTTTAAATTTTTACCCCTACTTTTCTGAAGGCTTATAGAAAACTAAAAAATCATTAGAGAATTCTTATTTATTTGTTGTTTGCCTTCTGCAATACCAACAGGTCACATAGACAGTGCACACTAATCAGGAAATTGGCAACATTGTAGGCTACTTTGTAGATTGCTTGTTTCCACAAGTTCTGAGATGTGGGCAAAGACCTCACATTTCACTTAGTTGTCAGATCCTTCCTACAATATATTAGCAGTTTTCCATTTTGTTTTGTTTGAAATTGGGCTTCATATGACAGACTGACATTCTACTAACTTTGTAGTCAAGGTTGATCTTGATCAACTAATCTTCCTGCCTCTGCCTCCTGAGTGCGGGAGTTAGTGTGTTTGTATGATTTCTTTCTTTTCTTTTAAAAATGTTCCATGACTTTGCAGATTTTGGAAAGACACATGCCAGTTGTTTTCTTTGATTTGTACTTGTCCAAGTATTTTCTCGACATAGTTAACATTTTGTCTTTGGGCACCAAAAACACTGGTGATGTGTGCTTCATCATGTATAATATCGGTGTGGATGATGTCGATGTGTCTTCTGGCTGTGGATGCTAACTATGGTACACTGACGATCAAAGTCTCAGCAAGGTTTGCACTAGTCAGCT
>CABHPQ010155299.1:0-38734 GCA_902168405.1 Peromyscus aztecus
GTGCGAGCTGCGGGCAGGCAAAAGGCTCCGCGTGGGCTGCGAGTCCCAGCCCCGGCTCGCCGTCGGGTCCCACGGAGGAGCGGGTGAGTCCCTCGTGGGGTTCGCAGGCCACTTGCTCCCCGCCTCTACGGGCCCTGAGAAACTGTGCGGGCCTGGGAGGGGTGGCCGCGAGCCGGGGGCGGTGCTGGGGGCAGCGCAGCTCTGAGCGGCCCTGGGGGGTGGGGGGGAGGCGGGAAGCAGGTCTCCCGGGGAGCCGGTCTCGAGGGGAGCAGGTCTCCCGGGGAGCAGGTCTCCGAGGCGCTAGGGCGTCAAGTTTGCGGTAAGATTGGCTTCCGATGGTGAGTTTGCCAACTTGGCCAACTGTCCTCCAGTTTGCATCGCTGGTACCTTGTCATGCAGTTTGTTTGGGCTTCTGGTTTCCTAGTTAGTGGAATTTTTCATTTTAAGTCCTTGGAACACCGGTCCTAGTCTTTCGGGATCTGGGTGGGATCAAGGCTTTTAAATAAGTTGCTCTGGTGAAATCAACTGACTGGCATTTGTAGACATAGAATTTAAGCACACTTCGAATTTGGTTACGCTGTTCAGTTGGGGTGGGGATGTGTCCACATGCCAATATTTAATCAAGGGAATTTATTTATCATTAATGTTCAGCACAATGCTTTTAGAATCAGCACCGGGAAGAACACCATCTCCTCTCCCAATAATTGAGTGTAGCAAAGCAAAAATACACTTGAAAGTGCCCAAGATGGGCCAGACACTGCAACCCACAATGTATTCCAGTCATTGGGTTTCTTGGATTCTAAACTCGTGGCCATAAACATGAGTCAGTTGGGCTGTGTCAATATTTAGCAAGAACAGCAAGCCAGCCATCCTTGTCCAGCAAAACAGAAATCATGTCAGAATCTGTGCTTCGCTTTTTAATGGGGAAGAGTTGGTGAATACTGGGTCAAATCCTGAGTTCTTGACATCCTCACACTGTGCTGTCTCCTGCTGGGTTTGCTGGGCGGGAGGTCTGATGGAACCTTTTCTCCTGTAGAACTTCAATCATATGTTTACCTAACGTCTAATGGGAGCCAGCGTATTTTATTTAACTGATATTTTGTTTTCCTGGTTTCTGGGCACGCAGTCAACAATCACCCTTACTGACATGGGTGTTTTTCCTTGCTCCTCAGCATGGTACCTCGCAAACAAATAGCAGGGCACCTCTTCAGGCCACTCTGGCTTTCTACCCAGAATATCTGTGTAGTGGTTCTCTGTCAGCGAGCACTGGCAACTTGCAGTATGTCACAGGACTGGGTATAGAAGAGAGTTCTCATACATTTTCTCTGCTTCCTTTCCTGAGCCACCATCCATCTACAAACCATTGTCCTTTTAGATGCACGGCGTTGCCACACAGTTCTTGCTGGAGTGTTTGCCTGTCCTCAGCTAAAAGGTTTTTGAGAATAGACATCTCATTTAACTTTATATTCCCCGTGTCTGACACCATTGTTCACGATGTGTTTAATGAATTAACAGTGAGCAGCTATAGAGTTATATATCACTCTCTTTACCATACTGAACCACCAGAGTTAAAATACAGTCTAAACTTAGTAAGTTGTTTCCTGTGTTTTATTACATGCATGCTAATCTATTCCTAGACACCCCTCCCAAACAACCTTCTCTATAATATTGGTTAAAATTACCAAATGGCATGAAATAACGTTTTGGGGAGACTATCAGCCCCTCTAGGGCAGGCAGGCATGAAGTCTCATTCTTTTTCCTCTTTAGTGTCTATGTGGGCTTGGCCTTGTAAGTGCTTGTTAAATGGCATACACTTTACTCAGAATTCTTTCAAATGACAATGG
This sequence comes from Peromyscus aztecus, assembly GCA_902168405.1. NCBI lineage: Eukaryota > Metazoa > Chordata > Mammalia > Rodentia > Cricetidae > Peromyscus > Peromyscus aztecus. Next base: position 1,845 of record CABHPQ010155299.1, read on the forward strand.
TCAACACCCCATGCAAACAAACAAACAAAAAGGCAAGTATTAACTATGTAATCGAGAAATCCAAGGTCTGGTCTCAGGTACATTAAGTACTTAAACTGTTGCCACCAGGGCTTGTCCTTCTTTGTTTCTTGCTTGGTTTTTGTGTGTCAGCGTTCTTGTGTTCAAATGAAGAAGTCTTCCAGCTTACGCAGGGGGTGGCATGGTAGTTTTATACCACCCTAACTTAGCGACATGTTAAGGGTATCTCTTCATTCTCTGCCACTTGGAGATGACATCAGAAAAAAAAGGACTTAACTTCCACCTAGACTTGGCTGCCATCCTAAGCTGCTCAGTGTGATCACAGGAATGAACTGTGGATGGCCAAGCCTGGGTCATCTTCCTACAACCAGAGGATCAATGTTACACGGGCCAGTCAAAGCAGTAAATACAACCTTGTGTATCATATAAATCAAAAGATACTTAGAACCAGAAATATTTGTGTTGGGTTTTTTTTTAATAGTCACATAAGCACAATAAGATACTGTGAGGATAGATGCAAATTTGAACAGGAAACTCATTCGGGTTTCATATACCCTTCGTATGCATACGCTTGGCCTGAGGATGACGTTCACTTACTGCTGGATGTGGTGACGCACACCTCTAATGCCAGCACGTGGGAGGCAGGGGCAGGAGGCTCTCTGAGTTTGAGGCCTGCTCTACATAGCAAGTTCCAGGTGAGTTAGAACTGTGTACTGAGACGCTGTCTAAAAAGTATACAATATAATGTATTTACTGTACCTGGAATTTCAGTGCGTACCCTCACATGAGGTCACGTGTGGAATTTTCCACTTGTGTCACCACGTCAAGACTCCAGTTTTGCACTTTGGAGCAATTTTGTGATTTTCACATGAGGGATGTTCAACCTATATTCTCATCCTGAATGTTTCAAAATAGGTAATTCTGTAAATTTTTCCTAAAGCACCTTAACCAAAAAAAAAAAAAAAAAAATGTTGGTGTTAGGGAAAGGTGTCTCCTCTATTCTTTGTGAAGTCCTGACCTTTAAAACTTGGAAAGTATTCTAAGTATTACAACCTATTCCTGGAAATAATTTTCCACTTAATAAAGTATTACAGGTGGTCCAAACTTCCAAAGTATTTGGGAAGTTTTCCACCGACATAACTTGTTTTTGTCTTTCATTTGACAAAGCACAGATTGCAGGTGTGATCCTTTAGGAGTGAATTTAGAGCTCTCTCAAAACAATCAGTAAGATGACATTCTGTTCCTCCTGAATAAAAAGGGCTAAACCAAGCCTGGACTGGGCTCCGTGAAAGCCCTTAAGGAGCAATTTTCGTTGTTTGGGGAAGTGTTTTGACTAGCTTCTTCTCCATGGGATTAACTAAAAAGGTGGGCATGTCAGTGACTGAGCACAACTCAGCACCCCATTGGAAAAAGATGAGCAGCCATGTTTTATCAACAGGACTTGTCCAAAGGACAGTCTGGCAATACAGCCTTTTAGCCCTTGATGCAACTATTGGGATTCACCTTAATAATCATGTCTCCTCTGTTCACTGCCTTCAGGAACATTTCAGCTTACAAACAGTTAATTATTGTTTGAGATTCCATCATCAACCCCAGGAGTCTATGAAACATGTATCTTCCTGAAGTTCTGGATCAGCTACCTCAGGCCTCCACTGAGAGTATCACTACTCAAAACTGAAAACTGCATTCCTAATTCCATTTACCTTTAAGGGGAGTGGGCTTCCTTCTAACTGAGAATCTGGAGTTAGATCTTCCTGAAGTTAAAAAGTGACAGCTAATTTTTATGTTTCATATAGATACAGGTCATTTATTGGACAAATAGTTGGCATTAATGCACTGGTTTGCCACTCTCTAAATGTATAGGTTATCCACTATCTGAATCTTAATTGCACCTATTTTCTCTCACTCTAAAGTGAATAAATACTTTATATTATTCCATCAAACAATAGCATCATAAATGGAATAGACTGTTTTATTTTTCAAGGTGGCTGAAGCCATTCATGGAGATCAGTAAAGATACTACAAACCAAGAGGAACTTTGGAAAATGAAGCCTAAGAAAGATCTGGAAGATGACAGTTACTCGGTAAAATAATGACTATGATAGCTAATAATTAAAATAGATACACACTTCAAGTGTATTCTGAATCTACTACTGTTGAGAGCGTGCATTCCATTCTAGTCTGCTGAGCTCTGCGCTCGGATGCCTGTGACTGAAGCCAGCCTGGGTGAGGGGCAGCGTGGTGTCATCGAGTTGACTTGACTAGTTAATCTGGGCTTGCTGACTAACCTTCATCAGGTCCCTGAAAACTGGTCTTACACTTCTGTGTGAAGTGAATGAACTGGACTAGATCGTCTCCAGAGCCCTTCTGGTCCTTTCTAACACCTGTGGTTCTAAGTTTAGAAACAAAAGTTACGATGTCCCAGGTAACAGTAGTTTTGTAAGCATTTTTATAGGCACCAGGGGAGCTTACAGGAGAGACCTCCAAGTAAACGATGACTCGCTGTTTAACCAAATAAATTTTCTTCATTCAAAGAATCACTTTTTCCACTTTGGGTCAACCACAGGATTAAATGTTTCTTATTACATCATTTGAAAAAGTGGCAGGAATTTTCAGTTCCAAATACTTACCTTTTTAAAATATTTAAAATGCAATTCTAACGGATTGTTTTATTAATTATTCAAAGGGAAAAGATTAAGAATTACAAACATATACCCTACAAAAATAACCCTGCAAAACAAACTCATTTTCATTTTTCACGTTAGCTCTCTTACTTGCTGTATCCTAATTTTCACTCTTAGCCAGAAAAACTGTTCTCAGCTAATCCACTTAGGCTGTATTAACATGCAAGAGTTACAGAGCCATTTCCTTTCCATGTGGAGTAATTAGAAAGACAGTGATTTATGACTCAAAGGAAAATTCGGACGGTTAGAGAGGTCATTCTGAAACACGGTAATTATGGGGTGCTATGTGAATTAATGTTACTCTGCCTGAAAAGAGATGAGCAAGATAACTGTGAACATCAGGACGCTTGGGGGAGGGCTCTCCTTCGGCACACGTGGAGCTATGACAATGAGGACTGAAATAAGGAGTAAGAAGCAAGTGGTTCACAAAGGACACGATAGGAAACACTCTGTGGTCTTCGTTTGAAGTTTTTTAATTGGTTTCTGTTTATTCCTAGTGGAAATGACAATTTATTTAACACACATTCTTTTGAATTACTGACTACCAAAAAATGTGGTGGACAGAAATGTGTTAACTTGTCAGGAAGCAGACCATGTCTTCGGCAGTTAACTAGTTAGTTCAAAAGCTCTTTTTTAAAAAAAAAAAAAACTTTCTGATTATATATTCATCGATCACTACTTAGACAAATGACTGTTTTAGAAATATAAAACCAAAGTGCAAGACTACATAATGAAATTCATATTTTCCTCCTCATAATGACCCTAATATTCCTGCCATTCTCATTCAAACCACCACAACTACATAATGAAATTCATATTTTTCTCTACCAGTAATGCCCCTGTTATTCCTGATCTTTTGCATTTGAATTAATGAATTCACTGCCACAGCTCTGCATAAGTCCCCAGGAACCAATAGAAACATTACAGACTACCTGATACGATATACAAGTTTGCTGGCTTTGCCAAAGAATTCTGGACTGTTTTTAAAAAAACTTTTTTCATTTTGGCTTCTTAAGATTAGTCCATTATTTCAGATCTTCAAAAGAGACATGGCTGTGTAAGCTCTAGTGTAAGTGTCAGCATGTGTCTCTTTTGTTTGAAAGAGAGCTGGGATCCAGTTTGGTGGTAACACTTGCACAGAACCTGGGGGTTTAATTCAGCTGTAGAGGGAGCTGAAAGCCTGCCGGGGCTGGATGAGACCCTGTCTCAGACACAAAGAGGGAATTTATAGACAATGGAGAACACCAGCGTATCAAGGTACACCTGGACTATACCATCTTTAGCTGACCGATATCCACAAGCGAGTTTCTGAATGCCCTATTCACTGAGAAGCACAGGGATGAAGCAGAAAGTTATTAGAGTAAAAGAAATCCATTGCTTTGTACAGTATTAAGATGGTCCCTTTCTTTCTTTTGTAGACTAATGACACGGGAGAGACCAGCATGCTGAAAAGACCTGTGCTCTTGCATTTGCAGCACACGGTCCACATTGACGCATTTGACTGTCCCTCGGAGCTTCGGCACACTCAGGAGTTCTTCCCAAATTGGCGCTTGCCATTTAAAATCGCTGCCATTATCTCATCGCTGACCTTCCTGTACACTGTTCTGAGGGAAATCATTTACCCTTTAGTAACTTCCCATGAACAATATTTTTATAAAATCCCAATCCTGGTCATCAACAAAGTCTTGCCAATGGTCTCCATCACCCTCTTGGCACTGGTTTATTTGCCAGGAGTGATAGCAGCCATTGTACAGCTTCGCAATGGAACCAAGTACAAGAAATTCCCACCGTGGCTAGACAGGTGGATGCTGGCCAGGAAGCAGTTCGGGCTCCTCAGCTTCTTTTTCGCTGTGCTGCACGCAGTTTACAGTCTGTCTTACCCAATGAGGCGCTCTTACAGATACAAGCTGCTCAACTGGGCATACAGACAGGTAGGAAGTGATACCCCGCAAGAGTAATAAACTAAGAGGTCCAAATCACTTAACAAACTAGTAACACTTTCTTGTTGTAGTAACAGTAGTGTCCCAGGCCCCTGTGGACACTGAGAAATTATTCTTCATTTTTAAAAAATTGTTATTATAATTTCTTCAGCATCTGCCATCTTATATCGAGGAATATTTTTAAATTGAAAATAAATAACAACTTTAACATAAAAATGTTTTGCATAGACAGGGTCATATTTCAATCTTAGCATCCGGACAGTGTGACCGTGTAAGGACTGATTGTTTTTAATCCTCGGCTTGTTTACCAGAGTTTGCATGCACTTTACAGTTCTGTCGGAGTAAGCCATCAGATAAATTCACAGATCAGTAAGTATGGCTGCATTCCTCTTTTTCTGAGGTTCAACAAAACAAAGCAGATGCCTGGATCGAGCATGATGTTTGGAGAATGGAGATTTATGTGTCCCTGGGGATCGTGGGCCTGGCCATCCTGGCTCTCCTGGCTGTGACGTCCATCCCATCTGTGAGTGACTCATTAACATGGAGAGAATTTCACTATATTCAGGTAAGTGATGCGTAAGAATCATCCCAGTCTGCTTAGAATAGTAAAGATATTGATTTATTCCATACAAATAATGCTTTCCAGTAGTAAAGATCCCATACTGTTCCAGTTAATAATGTTTTCTTACTGTTTTTCTACTGCTTCTGTAATATGTATTAGAATATAATATATATTCTGTAATATATTGTAGGATGCAGTTTGTAGACATAAGTAAGAGATATTACTAAAATGAAAATATTGTTTCTCACATTTAAAACTTATTAGACCATTTGCTGCTCCCATCCAATGATTATAAATATGATATTTTAGGAATATCAACAGTTTACTAGCTCCACTCCCATAAAAACATTATTTTTCTATCCCTTGTCTTTAGTCATGCCTTTGAAGTTAGTTTTGTACTCTCTAGAAAAAAAAATCTTTCTCTAAAGTACAAAGTTTTATTGACTGAAGGTATTCTGATACCTATTTTTTTTATAGAGAATTTCACACTTATACCCCAGGCTAGCCTGAAATTTATTATATAGCCCAGGCTAGCCTGGAACTTAAGGTAGTCCTCCTCCTGTGTCAGCTTCCAAGTACTGGGATTATAGGCATGAGCCACCACACCTGGTTCTGTTATCTAATTTTTAAAGCTGCTTTTTCTAAGTTACAATTAAATTAGTTTAATCACTTGAACTTTCAAAACATTTCTGGAATTCAGAATCCTGTCGTGAACTCACATATCTTCTAGGTAGGAGTCCACACTTAAAAAGAACAGCATACCAAAAAGGGTCTGTGTAACAGGAGCCAAGGAACTCGACTTCGTTTAGTCATAAGTAACTGCCAAAAGATTTTCAAGTCCTAGTCTTAACTTGTATGGGTAGGTAGCTTTGGAAATTTCCACGCAGTGGGGCATTCTCCACTGTCTCTTCCACATGTCCACATGTGTCTGGGAGAGACAGCAGGGCACTCTGATAAAGCTGCAAAGTCTATTTTCTTGCAGCATGCGTTAGAGTCCGTACCACATTCTCCCAGAAAAGTTTTTTCTGGTTTTTGTGTTCAGCTGGTAGCCATTGAAGTCCTCTCTCCCTCATGATATTCTTTCTTACACTGCTTTTCTGTCACATGTACACGGGGCAGTACTTTTCAGTATTAATCTGAGTCTGGGCACTGCACTTGACAAGTCCACCCAGATATCTGTGCACCATGTGATCTGTAAGTAGGTAATACCCATTTAGGAAAGTTAATCTTCACACCATCGAGAGCATTTTTCAGTTACTAACCTAGAAACTTCGCCTGGAGTGTGAGAATTGGTAACACTACAATTTTACCTCCACAATTCATATCCTAAAAATGTAAACCTAGTTGTTTAATTGAGAGATAAGATTACACCTAAGTAGTTGAGATATATTCATTTTGTCAGGCTAATGACCATTTCCAATAAAAGTCGTCTAGAAGACTCTGTCAGAGTGCCTTAAAAGTATGTCGATGGACAACTCTGAACAGCTTTCTCTCTGTTTAATGTCAAAGTGTTTCAGCAAGTTGAAATTGTTCTTCATATCTTCTAGATTTAGTTTGTTCAAACACTGAAATCATTCCCATTATTTCTTCCATTTTATCAGAATACATGATGTTTTAAAAAAACGTAGATCGCTATGAGTTCAAGGCCAACTTAATCTACATAGTGAGTTCCCGACTAGTGGGAACTACGCAGTGAGACCCTGTCTCACATACAGATCCGTGCTGACAACAGTGCCGAAGAGGATGTGAGAAAAGGGAAGCCTCATTCACTGTTGATGGGATTACAAACTGGTACTGCCACTCCGGATGTCAATGTGGAGGATTCTCAGAAAAGCTAAAAATAAATCTAGCATTTGTCCCAGCTATACCGCTCCTTGGTATACACAGAGAGGATTCAACTTTCTACTGCACAGATGCATGCCCAGCCATCTTCTAGAGGCAGACCTTCAATCCCAGCTCTCTGGAGGCAGAGGCAGGCAGATTTCTATGAGTTCCTGGCCAGCCTGGTCTACATAGTGAGTTCCAGAAAGCCAATGACACACTGTGAGACCTTATCTCAATTTTTTTTTTTTTTTTGGTAAAATAAAGTACTTGTAGCCAGTCATGGCCGGTCAGTTCTCTTCTGCTTGCACCCAGACACGGGGGGAGCATCTTTACCAGCAAGCATTTCCTGAGATGACTAAACAAATATTTTAACTGGCCTCAGATTTTCCTTACGACTTCTTCTAGCATCCTCTAGGACTTAAAATTGTTGTATCAATAGACCTTCTCTAATGTGGTGGACCAGTGATTTTATATCTTTTTTTTTTCCAGCACTGGACATCAGGAAAAAAATTAGAAAAAAAGTGGTTGATTTGGGGGACTTGTATCAAATTTCAGGATGACTTTATTCTATATGAAGGGAGAAATCTATAACAGCTTCTTCTACCTCCCTTAAAATCTTTTGCTTGGCATTAAAAAATGATTCATTGGAAAACCTCATACACACATATAGACAGACAGCACACACACACACACACACACACACACACATACACACACATACACACCACATAAAGTCTGTTTTCATATTCATTTAGAAAATCAGGATAACATCAATTGATAAAGATCTCTGAGGTCAGAATGGTTATTTTTACAGTATTCTTTAGACAATTCATCAATATTCATTGAGCACCTAACATGTTCAAATCATTGTATTGTTTCTGCCAGGACCCTGCTATAATACAATATCTAAAATACTGTCATTTTAGATATTGCCTGATAGGCAAAGTTAAAATAAAATCAATAAGACAAAATATCATAACGAGTCTGAGGACGGTGAGTGCTTAGCTAGCATGCACAAGGCCCTGGTTTTGATCCCCATCACTGCCAATAAAACAAAAACGTTTTAAGAAAGTTGTCTTAAACAGAATGGCAGAGAAAGTGCGTTTGGGCTGTTGACCACTTACTAAAAGAAAAGGCAATGACTTTTCAACTTACCTTAGAAACAAGAACAATTACCCAAAAGTAATGTGCTGAGGACAACGTATAAAAAGAATAGGAAGGTGTGAATGGACCTTGTAGAAAAACATGTTGGGAAAATAACTGCAGATACATGAAAGGATTTCCAAGCAACAGGACAAGCCACTGCAGTAGGGTAGAAATGACTATTATTGAATCAACATTTATTTAGAGTCATAATGTTTTTTCTTTTGCAGAGCAAACTAGGAATTGTCTCTCTTCTTCTGGGCACAGTGCACGCTTTGATTTTTGCCTGGAATAAATGGGTAGATGTCAATCAGTTTGTATGGTACACGCCTCCGACGTTTATGATAGCTGTTTTCCTTCCAACTGTTGTCCTGATGTGTAAAGTCGTTCTGTGCTTGCCCTGCTTGAGGAGGAAGATACTGAAGATTAGATGTGGTTGGGAAGATGCCAGCAAAATAAACAGGACGGAGATGGCCTCCAGGCTGTAGGGATTATTCAATAGTGATGTTTTATTATAAACATCTCAAGTTTGTGTTTGCTAATAAAATGAATACTTCAGGATCGTGTTTTAGTTTGTATTACTACTATTTATTTATTTGGTGTGTATGTGTGTGAGCACAGGAGTGCCGCAGCACACATGTGGAGGTCAGCAGGACAAACTGTGGGAGTCAGTTCTAACACACGTGAGGCCAGGAATCGAACCTAGGTTGTTGGGCTTGTCCGCTGGCACTTACTCCTGTTGAGCCATCTCACTCTCACGGCCCTGCTTCAGGGTCTTATCTGTGCATGGACGATGCATTGAAATTTGTGCATTTCCTGACAGATTGGATTCAAAACAATTAGAACCCGTCTTTAGCACATTCTCTTTACATAGTAGGGCCAAATTATTTGATAACCAAATTATCAGATTTATCAGAACACATACATTGCAAATTTAAAAATGCCTTGAAAAACCAGTCTTTACCATCTGCTTTCACATTTACTTTGTTACATGTATGAGTGTTTGCCTATATGTATGTATGTGCACCACGTACATATCTTGTACCCTCAGAGGCCAGAAGAACAAGTTGGATTCCCTAGAACTGGAGTTAAGAGGTAGTTCTTAGCCACGGTGTGAATGCTCAGAACTGACCCCAAATCTTCTGCAAAAGCAAGTGTTTTAACTGCTAAGCTAAATCTAATAATTTGGTATTTTAATGATTACATATTTATGGAATACAGGAGAATATTCCAGTACATGTTGACAATGACTAATGGTCAAATCAGTGCGGTTAACGTGTAATAGTTGTATATACCTATGATGTACATTATGATTACTGTTAAAGAACTTTATTCTGATGTAATCAGATTTTATTCATGAAATACTTTATTTAACAACAGAGATGTGTCTACAGAAATAGAGCAACAGAATAGTGTCACACAAACATCCAAACCAAGCAAAACTCCGTCATCCAGGAGAAAAAGTAAATTCCATCGTTTCTACCTGAGTTGTGGGCGGGTCAGTAGAACTTACTTTCATACTTTGTCAAAAAGTACTCCAGGAGTGAGTTCCTGAAGATCAAAGTGATCAGCTCCAAGTCCTCTAACCCAACTCAACACTGGGAGATTTTTAGAATTAGAAAATGTCACTGCCTTTATCTTTTATACATATCTATTAGGATTACAGACAACAGAGCTTTGCTGGTGGTGAAAATTAGAAAAAAAAAAAAAAAGTACATTCCTTGGCTGGATTCTAGGTGTCTTTTAAATATTTTCTTCTTTTACAAAGATTTTTTTCTTTTGTGATAGAAAGTGAGTAAGGAGCCTTCTACATACGAATCTAAATTCAGTGAACTTGAGCTTCAACATACATAGACATGTTTGGAGGTATAAATGTTAAAGCAGCACCGTTATGACATTGGACAGTGATTCATCACGGGAGGAAAGAACTGAGGAGCCTAGAATTACAGACAGATTCAGCAAGGAGATGCACATATGGGACCATTTATCTGTGGGTGGCATGTGTCCCACCACAGCCAACCAGCCAAGGTCGGTGGTACCTGCAGCCCCATGGGCACAGCAGTGTCATGACCCTTAGCACCTAGAAGCAACAGCTGAGCCCTAAACATTCAACCATCATAGAGGATTCAGCTCAGAGACCGCTGCAATCAATGGGACCACAGTGAGGCCGGCAAGGGCAACAGCTCAGTTCCAGCTGGCTTGGTTTTAAAATTCCGGCTCTGTAACAGACAGTGATGAGACTACTCGGAAACACCAAATACCTACCCCTGTTTTTTTTTTTTTTAAGCCTGGGTCTCACTACGTAGACCAGGCTGTCTTTGACTTGACAGAGTTCCCCTGCCTCTACCTCTCATATCTTGGATTAATGGATAATGTCACCACACCAGCTCAGGAATTCTTGTGATAGGAAAAGGGGAGGCTGCAACAGCCTCATATTTAGATGTGAGTCACAGCACATCTAGATTCCATTTGCAGCTCTTCTGAGCCTTTTTTTTTTAAACAGTGATTAGGCAGTATTGTTATGAGCAAAAGAAACAGTCTTTTAAACTAATATTGGTGAGCTGACCCTGAGAACGTGAGCATGGGAGATCTGGCCCCACCCTCATCTGCCATAGGGTAGCATGGGCAAGGGAGAGATATTCACCCCTACCCTCACCACCTCTGGCAGGACGGCGAAATGGCCCTGCGGTCATGAGAGCAGGAAAGCTGTTCCTGCCCCTCACTGGCTACAGCACTCAGGAGAGCAGGCCCTGCACCTCACCTGGGTAACACAGTGGAGATGACTCTGGGGGAGGGGGCCGTGAAGGTAGTGGGAGAGCTGTGATTTGGCTCCATGACTCATCTGTCCTGCAGTGGCATGGATGAGGGAGAGATGCACCTCCCTGCCCCTCGCCTCTTGCCAGCAGGAGAGTTGGCCCTTGGGTCATGAGAGTGGAAGAGCTGCCTCTGCCCCTCACTAGCTGCAGCACTTGGAAGAGTGGCCCCTGCACCTCACCTGGACAACAACACAGTAGACATGGCCCTGGCTGTGTAGGTGGGGGTGAGCTGGCCCTGAGGGCATGAAAGCAGGAGAACGAGCCCCACCCCTTGCTCCTTGCTTCATAGGGTGAACTAGCCAGGACAGTGCCGGAGAGCTCACCCTGGTGGGAGGATTGGGGATTGCTGGAGGGCTGACCAACCCTGCAAATAGCTAGGCCCAGAACCAGGGTTATGAGTTTTCCCACCCCAACATCCATGCCATCTGTGATCTACTGGAGCATGTGAAGGGGCTGGTCCTGCAGACCCAAAGCTGCAGGATCTCCACGACACAGGGAAACAACAGGATATCCAAGGTGTCCCAGTGAGGGCCCAGTATGGATAGTGTAGGAGAAACAAGAAGCCTTGAATCAGACCAATGATTCTTTGTAATGAACACTTGCAAGTAAAGGCATATGGATAAAAGAGTTTACTTCGTGAGACTCACTGTGTCACACTACAGCTTCTATGACAAGATTTTTCTTCTTTTTAAAAATATTTTTCTCTTTTTTTTCTCTTAACCTTTTATGTTATTGGGAGCGTGCAAGGTCAAAGGGCAGATATGAAGTGACAAGGGGAGAGGGGATGAATAAGATAAAGGTGCATGATGTGAAAACCACAAAGAATAAATAAAAAGTTTTAAAAAAGAACTGTTGGGGCTGGGCAGATATCTCAGCTAGTGAGGTGCTTGCTGCAAAGCACATGGACCTGAGTTTGCATCCTCAGCACCCATGTAAAAAACCAGGTGCAACATGCACCACCACCCTGTAATCCTAGTGCTGAGGACTTGTAAACAGAAGGATCCCTGGGGCTTGATGGTCACCTAGACCAGCAAAGTCCACAAGCTCTGGGTTCAGTGAGAAACCCTGTCTTAAAAAATAAGATGGAGAACAGCTGAGCACACACACACACACACACACACACACACACACACACACACACACTCAAAATTGTTTTCCAATAAAAGAAGATATCATGTCTTGGTGTAGTCTTGAGTTTTCTTTTCCTCAGTAATCTTTCACATAACACTTTGCTTATAGCAAGCCAGGGGCAGTAAAGGATGTACAAAGCAGAAAAGACCAAATTCCTACTAAGTCTCAGAAGGCCAACCAGTTTTAGCAGATCACTGGATTCTGAATGTGCTATTATCACAAAAGAAGGAATGACTGTTTAAAAAGGCCAAGTCTTATTACCATGTCCTTTGCCTTATAGAAGCTTCCCAGTTTCAGGAGGTCCCGTTTATTAATTGTTGTTCTCAGTGTCTGTGCTACTGGTGTTATATTTAGGAAGTGGTAACACCATAAGTACAGACATTGAGAGCAATAATTAACAAACGGGACCTCCTGAAACTGAGACACTTCTGTAAGGCAAAGGACATGGTCAATGCAAAAAAGCAACAGCCTACAGAATGGGGAAAGATCTTCACCAACCCCAGGGCTGATTTCCAAAATATATAAAGAACTCAAGAAACTAGACATCAAAATACCTAACAATCCAATTAAAAATGGACTACAGAATTTTCAACAGAAGAATCTCAAATGACCGAAAGAAATGTAAGGAATTGCTCAACATCCTTAGTCATCAGGGAAATACGATTCAAAACGACTCTGAGATACCATCTTACACTTGTCAGAATGGATAAGATCAACAACACTGATAACAGCTTATGTTGGAGAGGATGTGGAGCAAGGCGAACACTCCTCTACTGTTGGTGGGAGTGCAAACTTGTACAAACACTTTGGAAATCAGTATGGCTACTTCTCAGAAAATTGGGAATCAGTCTACTTCAAGACCCAATGATACCATTCTTTAGCATATACCCAAGGAATGCTCTATCATACCACAAAGACACTTGCTTAACTATGTTCATAGCAGCATTATTCATAATAGCCAGAACCTGGAAACAACCTAGATGCCTCTCAACCAAAGAATGGATAAAGAAAATGTGGTACATATACACACTGGAGTATTACTCAGCTGTAAAAAATAATGACATCATGAAATTTACAGGCAAATGGATGAAACTAGAAAATATCATCCTGAGTGAGGTAACCTAGACTCAGAAAGACAAACATGGTATGTACTCACTCATAAGTGGATACTAGATGTAAAGCAAAGGATAATCAGACTACAACCCACAGGTGCAGAGAAGCTAGGAAACAAGGAAGACCCTAAGAGGGATTCATGGATCACTTTGGGAAGGGGAAACAGATGAGATCTCCATGAGTAAATTGGGAATGGGCAGGGGCAGGGGCAATGGAGGGTAGGGGGTGGAGGATGAGAATATGAGGGAAAGGAATGGTCGAGCTAGGGGAAGGACAGAGTTGGGAGATCAATGGAAGAGATATCTTGATATCAGGAGACATTATGGGGTAAGGGAGATACCTGGTGCTAGGGAAGTTCCCAGGAATCCACAAGGATGACCCCAGATTAGACTCCTAGCAACAGTGGAGAGGGTGCCTGAACTGGCCTACCCTAGTAATCAGCTTGGTGAATACCCTGTCATCATAGAGCCTTCATTCAGTAACTGATGGAAGCAGATGCAGAGAGCCACAGCCAAGCACTAGGTCGAGCTCTGGGAGTCCAGCTGAAGAGAAGGAAGAGGGATTATATGAGCAAGAGGGGTCAAGATCATGATGGGGAAACCTACAGAGACAACTGAACCAAGCTCATAGGGACTTAGGAACTTTAGACCAACAGCTGTGGAACCTGCATGGGACCAGACTAGGTCCTCTGTATATAGGAGACAGTTGGGTAGCTTGGTTTGTTTGAGGGGCCCCTGGCAGTGTGATCAAGATCCACTCCTGGTGCATGAGCTGGCCTTCCTGAGCCCATTTCCTATGGTTAAAACTTTGCTCACCCTTGATGCAGGGGAGAGGGGTCCTACCTCAACTGAACGTACCAGACTCCCCATGGGAGGCCTTACCCTTTTGGAGGAGGGGATGGGGGTGTGTTAGGGGAGTGGAGACTGGGGGTCGTGACAGGAGGGATGAGAGGGGGATCTGTGGTTAGTATATAAAATGAATAAAAAAATTTAATTAAAAAATAAAAAAGCCAAGTCATGGTGGCGTGAAGTTGATTGAGAAAAAGTGGAACTCCGTGTGCTGCATGCTGGAGTGGGAGTGGGAGGGCACCAGGGAGAATGAAGGCCAGGGGTGCTGGGGAACATTATCTTAAAGTGTGTCGCATTTTTTCCTACTGCTTTTGTTAGCAATTCAAAGATGTGCTTGATTAAATAAAATTAACCTACAATCAGGAGGCTGAGTCAGCACATAGCTGACAGGAAGTGGTAAGGAGGAACCATGTGTAGCCAGGGTTCTTAAGTGGGGGCTGAGAGAAGGACGCTGGGTTTTTTGGAAGCCACCAGCAAAGGGAGAAGGTGAGCTACTGGCTATCCAGCCTCTCTGAGGTAATAAAAAACAGATAAAAGGTGAGGTTTGAGAGACAGGAAAGTCTGCCTCAGACCCTGCTGGAACAATGCATCTGAAGAAATACACTTTAGATAGGGACAAAGGCCACATAGGTTATCAGGGTCATTTCATGACAGGAAGCTGTCTGAATCTAAATCCTTCCAGGACTTAGGAAACCACTGAAAAGCCATAGCAGGGATTTAGCACCATTAGAACTGCATTTAGAAAGATCTGGAAAGCGCCAGGTGGCACTGGGAGCGCTAGTTGTCTTTCCCATTGTTATAACCACACACCTGGCAAGAGAAAACTTGAGAGAGGAAGTCTCACCATGTTAGGTGGCTCTTGGTGAGCCTAGCTTGTGGGGCTAGGACCACCATTTGGGGTTATTTTTTTTTTCCTCCTTGGAAACTCAAATAATGAGATTCGTGACTCATAGATGTGAAGTCTTTGAAATAATTTAATTACACGGAGCTTAGGAGAAGGAAGGAAGGTAGCTCCCCCGTAGTGGGGGGTTCCCCGAGAGTAGGGTGCCATTGATGTTACTGTCCTGGAGTTAATAAGGCTTTGCTGGATGGAGGAGTGTGTAACAAGAATTGCTAAATGGTCTTATTAATAATTAAAAAAAAAAAAAACCCGAAGCCAGATACTGGGGTGAAAACTGAAAGATCAGAGAAACAGAACAAGCCACAGCCAACCTCACCTTGCCAACTCCTCAGCCAATACTGTTTCCACGAATCCTCAGGCTGAAAGCCTCCGAGTCCTCACCCCTGAGGGTCTCAGTTGAACTGCTTAGCTCCTGTCTCCTCAGACCTTATACACCGTTCTCCACCCAGCCATGTCACTTCCTGGGATTAAAGGCGTGTGTGCTTCCCAAGCAAAGACAGGAGATCTCAAGTGCTGGGATTAAAGGCGTGTGCCACCACTGCCTGGTTCTGTTTCTCTCATGTAGCCCAGTGTGGTCTTGAACTCACAGAGATCCAGAGAGATCTCTGTCTCCCAAGGATTAAGGGTGTGTGCCGCTGCTGTCTGGCCTCTATGTCTAATCTAGTGGCCAGCTCTGTCCTCTGATCCTCAGGCAAGTTTATTAGGGTACACAATATATTAGGGTACACAATATACCATCACAGGAGTGGAACAGTTGTGATGACCTGGTCAGGCCGTGTTGTTTCGATCACATTCTCTGCATGGTTCCCAGGAGAGGGGAGAAAAGAGGGGCAGTCCAGACCCCTAATGCCTTTCTGACACCCGAGGCCAGGGCAGAGCCAGACAGTTTGACCAGTCCTTCTAGCATCTCTGGCCTCAGGTAAGGATGAGACCATCGGACCTAAAGAGAGTCCTTAATTTTAGTCAAGAAAGAAACTGGTCACTTTTAGTGTCTCTTTTGCACCTGGCTAATGGCTGACCATGAGTGTCTCACCTCACTTCTATCCTAATCAAAACTTGTGTACCCAGATAATTCTCTTTAAATATTTGCTCCGTGAGGACCTTATCATTTCGGGGAAGATGCCTAAAACCTGTTAAAATGATGTCTTTACTATTTTAATGGTACATTTAACATCATTTTATAATAATAAAAAAGAAATATATGATCCTGACATCATTTTCTGGTCATAGAAAACCATGTCTGAAAGAACATGTAAGAAGCTATGGCCCAATGACACGGGAACTATGTTCTGTGAAATTAACATACAAATTAATTTTAAAAAATATATAAATGTTTTTTTGTTTTTGTTTTTGTGGGTTGTTTTGTTTTTGAGAGTCTTATAGACCAGGCTGGCCACTGACTCCATAACCTTGATGAACTTCCGCTCCTCCTGACTCTATCTCCAAGTACTGTGTTTGCAGGCCTGCATTACCACACCAGTTTAGTCTGTGCTGGGGCTCCAACCTAGGGCTTCACGTATGCAGTTTTGAGCTCTGCAATTGAGCTACCTTCTTCCTTCTTGAGCTCTTCTACCTTCCATTAGTATCACTAACTCTTAGACTTTTCTTCCAAAAACTTGTAAAGTGCAAAAGCTCCTGTCTTCAAAGCAAACCCTGTCTTAAGCAAAGGTGTTAGAAACCTCCAGTATAGATGTGATGTTGTTTTCTGATCATTTGAGGCTCTCTTCTTGCTGCCAGTTTCCGGGTGTTTGTGAGAGGCCTCTGAAGCCAGTAATTTCTGTTTAACTTCTTGAAAATAATCCCGTGAAATCACTGATTTGTGACCATTCCACATGACCTGAAGGTAAAGTCCAGGACCTTCTCCTCCTGGTGACCAGGGGTTCTTGTTCCTTGTAGTTAATGACAGTTACCAGAACAGTTCAGGGCTGTCCGTTTGAAACCTGCCAAGAACAAGGTGCCGGTTCCTGTAGCTATAAAATTTAAAATTTCTGAACCGTAAGAGGACAAATCACCCGAGTTCTCTAATCCCCTGCCTAGAGACATGGCTGCTGGTAACATGAGGCTTCCCTCAGCAAAAGTCTGGATTTCTCCGGCACCGGCACCGGAAGGAAAGAGCAGGGACAGAGGGCCTTATTAGCCCTTGAATCTCCCCGAGCTGCCGCCTGCCACACCCTTCCGCACTCACTACACCCGCTGAGAGTCTGAGAACTGGGAAGCAAAGCTGGAGGTGCTCCGGCAGGGATCGATGCCAGAGTCGTGATGTACAAAGCACAGGACTCTGAGAATGATTTCAAACTCACCTTTGTTTTGTAGATTTAAATTGTGCTACCACAAAAAATAAATATTAGTAGATTTACACAGAAGAATTAAACATTAAGAGCTTGAGGGATAGGTTTGTTTGGGTTTATTTAAAATCAAGAACTTTTTCAAACAAATCTACAACAAAAGCCCAGGATTAGGAAAAGTCAAAGTTGAACTCTTGCACAGCTAGGCGCCCACTTTTTTTTTTTAACTTCTCCCGTTCCTGCTCACAAGCCTCTGTAACAATGTGGGCTCTGCATTCCCCCCAAATATTGCAACTAGGGTAGAAGCCAGGAACCAAAGGTGCTAAGCAGTAATAGGTTTTTCTATCCCCCATAATAAGTTTCTCCACCAATGCAGTACATCAGATCAAACCGAATTGAAAAAAAATACACAGGTTTATTTGAGCAAAGCAACGCCTGGGGGACTTCTCCAGTCCTAGAGATCGAGGCCCATGAATTTGCACCCCCTAACTAAAGCAGGGAGATTCTACAGGTTGTAGACAAGGGATGATGACATGTCCCCCACAAGCTGGGTTTGTACCCACGTATGGTCAAAAACTGACCACTCAGGTGGGGACTTGAGTCACTGACAACTTCAAGGGAGGAAGCTGCAGTAGCCCCCAAGAATGCAGAACTGGGCTTTTGGGTGAGGTTACTTTGTTCGGAGACTCTCTAAGTGGGAGGGTGGGGGTAGAGGAGGGAGAGGAAGGAGGCTCTCCCTATTGTGCAGGGGGAGCTGGAGGTTCCAACCAAGCAAGCAGTCCTCATCTTAGTTCAAAAACAGTCTGCTGGGAAGTCATCTGTTGAGTGCAGCTTTTCAGCAAAACAACACCAAAACCTCTGTGCATCACCTTTCCCCCAGAACGTGTGACAGGGGACCTGTGAGGGGAGGTGGCCTTTGGTCTAGGAAGTAGGCTTTGATGGATGGAATCCATGTTCTTGCCAACCTGACTTCACCAGGAATTCGGGGAAGCTCAGTTTAATCCTTTACCTACTCTCCACCCATACTACAGGACAGGAACCTGACTAGATTCACATGCATTGACCCATCTGACTGCTCTCCTGTTCTATGCCTCCAAGCTTCCATCTGTCTTCTTCTCCCAGCTACCTGGAAAAACAAGCAACAACAAACAAATTAATATTCTTTTTCAGGTGCATAAAGCATGCATAGTGTGGAAAAATAATCCATATGAAATATCTCTATTTCTACACACTATAGGAGAACGCATTTCTAGGTACTTAGAGATGGAGGTTGACATTTACTTGGACTTTGTAGAGAGCTCTTGTGGGTTTTGTTGTTTGTTTGTTTGCTTGCTTGCTTGCTTGCTTGCTTGCTTGCTTTTTTAACCTGTGCAGCATAAAGGTTCTTTGGGGGAGGGGTGGGGGCATCAGTCCTCCTTGGCCTCCAGCACAGTGCTCGGCTCCTCCTGCTTCCTCTTGGTGAGAATGTGCACGCCCATGCCCTTCTTTGTACTTGAGCGTGAGCTTGTCCTTGGACAACTTGAGCACCTCCATGGCAGTGCACCACTCATGGGGCTGAAGCCTCACACACATACACACATCATCCTGTCCTGAGCGAACTTGCTGTACTTGGAGAGGCACTTGCGACGCCAGCTGTGTTCTTTGTCACCTTGTGGCCCTTGTTGAGGCCATGGCCATGGGGTATCATTGGACTATGGCTGCTGCTCTCTGATTGCAGCCATGACAGAAAGCATGCCCTTTTGTTTTTAATGGAAGAAAAATAAAATCTCTTCTGTTCCTTATCACCTGGTGATCAGATCACAATCCCCATAATACTAGGTCACAAGTAACATCTGACAAACTTTGGAACTCTTCTTGCATGAGTCTCTACATGTCTTCTCTGCCTCCTTCACTGAACCTGGACCCTATCATCTCCATGTTAGCAAGATTAACCCCTCAACTTCCTCCTCGTTCACCCATGATGTAGGTAATCTTAAATCCAATTACAACAAATATAAAACATGAAAACTATATTAATGACTCCAAATTTATATCCCTAGCCTTTCACCAATGCTTTTATTACAGGCAGAATATTACATCTCCTTTCTTCTCTCTCTCTCTCTCTCTCTCTCTCTCTCTCTCTCTCTCACACACACACACACACACACACACACACACACACACACACACACACACACATTTACTGTTTATTTATTGGGAGAAGGGAGATGGGTCATCGAGCCACGGTGCATGTCTGAAGATTAGGGAAAATTTGAATGAATCAGGTCATCAGGCTTCTGTGACGAGAGCCTTTACTTGAGGCTCTATCTCCCAGCCATGCCTTCTTGACATTTCTTGAGTATCTGAAAAACAGATCAAATATAAAATGCTAAAGACAAAAGCTTAATTTCCTTCCCTTTTCACTTAGTTGCTCAAGTCAGATGCTAGGAGTTATCTTTAACAAGCTGCTCTTTATCTCATACCTCCAGGCAGTTTATCAGCAAATTCTATTGCCCATACCATCAAAATAAATCTGCTTCCAACCTACACCTCAATTATCACGTAATTAGCTTTCCTACATCATTCACTTCTATGTTGATATGCCCATACGGTGACCTCTCCAAGTCTCATTGCAAAAGTCATCTTGATCTAAACCACTGAACTCTACCTGATCTGTCAATCAATTCTTACCCTTACCCCCTCTGGCTACCCCAACTCCTAGAGAATTTTTCATCCAGCATCCAAAACAATTCTTCACAAATGTAAATCCTATCACATCACTCTGAAACTGGCCTAGCAGAAAGGAAAATATTCTTGTCTTAGTTAGGGTTTCTGTTGCTATGAAGAGACACTATGACCATGGCAACTCTTATAAAGAAAACATTTAATTGGGGCGGCTTGTTTATTGTTCAGAGGTTCAGTCCATTATCATCATGTTGGAGAGTATAGTGGCATGCAGGCAGACATGGTGCTAGAGCTGAGAGTCTTGCAGGCAACAGGAAGTTAACTGATTGTCACACTGAAGGAAATTTGAGAAAAAGACCTCAAAGCCTACCCCCACAGTGACACACTTCCTCCAACAAGGCCACACCTCCCAATAGTGACACTCCCTTTGGGGACCATTTTCTTTCAAACCACCACAATTCTAAAGAGACTTTTGTATCTCTCAGTCTATCAGATTATTTGAACAATAGACCCACAGCTATGGGAATTTCCCAGGAATCTCATGCTGGGAGAAGGAAAAGGCACTGAATAGAGTGGGACGAAAATCCCAGGAAGGAGATTTCATACAGTCCTAACAACTTGTCAGACCACCTTGTGAGACTGAAAGCCCTGAGAAGGGATGGGGAGAACCACACCTTGATCGAGAATACTTAAACTCGTATATTGCTGCCCTAGATTTGGAGTTTAATCTCATTTCAGGATCCCAAAGATGTGTCTGAGGGAGATCATTGGATCTCCTTGAATATCTAAATATGATTTATCTTGTGCTACCTTTGCCCTCTTTTACTAGTTCTTCTTTTCACTCACCTCTAACGTCCTTGTGACTATCAGGTGAACCCCTTTGGAATGTTTCAATTTAGTACACCATTAGCTTCAACCAACCCCAAAGCTAAGGATGTGATCAGATAGCATCTGAAGCCTGTAACATGGGTTTCCTTGTCCAGCTTTGCTGTAACCTACCTGATGGCTCCACTGATAAATCTGAAGTGTCTTGATTTATGACCTACTTTATTCTGTTTCTATAAAAGCGTCATGAATTTGCTACCTGGTTGGAACACAATATTTAAGAAGACCTAAATGTGTGCTCCTGGGTCATAAACATTCAAATCTGGCTCCAGAATCTACCATGTCTTTTGTTTGTTGAGGTGGAAACTGTGTTTCATTGGTCGGACTTTGGTATGCTGATGGTGCCTACCTGGGAGATGTTCCTTTGCATTTCCCCAGGAAAAGTTAATGCACCACCACCCCAGACCTACTGGTTAGATAACTGAAGGGGAAGAGAGCAAACTATGCCTCTCAAGTCCTTTCACAGATTCTGATGCATAAGTTTGAAAACCACTGGTCTCTAAAATATGCCACACCTGACCCGATTACCTGAGTGTGTAAGTAAAATACTGTTAGAATCCAGCCACTTTCATGCTTTACTATCTATGATCTATAACTGGTCTGCCCTACAAAAGCAGATTAAAATAGTTGCAGTTCAAACACAGTATTGCAAGCCCACAGCCTTATAATATTTACTATCTGGACCTATGCAGAACAAGTTTGTTAACCCCTAGTTTAGAGGAAGCACAGTGATTACCGCGTAGAAAACACTCTGCCTGCTTCCTTGTCCCCCTCCCCTTCCGCCCTCTCTCCCCTTGCTTTTTTCCTCCTCCTCCTCCTCCTTTTCCTTCTTTTAAGATAAGGTCATGATTTGTAGCCCAGGTTAGCCTAGAACTTTCTTTTTGTTGTTTGGCTTTTGCTTTTTTTGTTGTTGTATGTTTGTTTTTTGTTTATTTTAAGACAGGGTCACACTAAGCACCCTTGGCTGTCATGGAATTCACTCTGTAGACCAGGCTGGCCTCAAACTCAGAGGTCGGCCTGCCTCTACTTCCTGAGCCCTAGGATTACAGGCGTGTGCCACCAAGGCTAGCACCCAAGCTATCATAGAACTTTTTCTGTAACCCAGGCTGGGCTTGAGCATATGGTTCTTCTGCATCAGCCTCCTGAGCACTGGGATTGTAGGCGTGCACCACACCTGACCTACATTTGTCCTTGTTCTTTGGAAGCCTCTAAAATGTTTTAAAAGTTATGATTTAAAAAGAAGTCATAATAGGCTAGATGCAGTGGCACACATCTTTAATCCCAGCACTTGGGGGAAAGGCAGGCAGATCTATGTAGTGAGTGAGACCCTTTCTCAAAAAACGAAACATAAAAAGGATTACTAATGACTTGAAAACATGAAAGGGTAGCATCAGTCGACCAGGAAATTTGAGGAACTGAGGGGGGGACAGGCACTTGGGGGATGAGGAAACACATTACCAGCAGAGTGTGGCGGTGAAACGGCCTACTAAAGGCCAAGCCGGGGCTGTTGCGAAAGGAGGCAGCAATCGCTGAGAAAACCCTGGACAAGTTTACACTCCCCTTAACCAAACTGGATCAGCCCCAGCAAAATTATGGGGTGGGTCCGCAAAGGCCCAGTCAGAAGATCCGGCTGGCTCTGGTGCTCCCCAGAGACCTGAACAGCTGGAGACAGACCTCACTTATAAACATAGACGGAAAGCTTTGG
The DNA here is from genome assembly GCA_902168405.1 of Peromyscus aztecus. Lineage (NCBI taxonomy): Eukaryota > Metazoa > Chordata > Mammalia > Rodentia > Cricetidae > Peromyscus > Peromyscus aztecus. The sequence continues at coordinate 24,364 of CABHPQ010155299.1, forward strand.
AAGTAGCTCCTGGCTTTGGTGCTGGGGACTGAGAAGTTGTATCCCAGAGGACTTCCAGGGTGGTATCAGAGACTTGGAGAGAAAATAACAGTCTGAACAGGACAAAGTGTCATCCACAGGTCTCTAAAGTGGAGTAGCAGACTGCCACAGTGACTTCTGGGCCTAAAGAAGTAGGTCAGGATGCAAGATAAGGAAGGAAAGCCTATCTTTACCCTGTAGCCAGGCTGCTTTTCTTTGTTATGTGTCAAACTGCCCTTCCCAATGTCAGTCTTATGCTCTACTTCCTAGGTTATGAATTTATTTGGAATGAGGTTATTATGAATAGAATGTTCTTTGTTTGGGATACACACACACATACACACATACATACATACATACACACACACACACACACACACACACACACACACACATATATATATATTTCTGTGTGGCTTCCCTGACACTTGACGTCCGAGTCACCAGCCAGCTGGAGGGAGCAGTGATGGGCCACGCAGGGAGGGGACCTGGGGAGACAGAGACAATCATGTCCACACCCTACCTTAAAGCTTCCCTATTAATTCTTACTCTGCAGATGATGCTGAACCTCACAGTGCCAGGAGAGCTGCCTCTAGAACGCCAGCATCCAAACTGCTCTGTGCCCAGCATCTGATGGGGGCAGGGGGGTAGATGTCCATTCAGATTTGGGAGAAATAATTCTTGGTCAAGTGTAGATGGAAGTTTTTCTAGTCCCATCCAGCCTCGAGGGCCAGACAAATCTCTCCCACCCGTGGTCCTGCAGCTGCTTATAAAATAATCACTCAGAGGCTTATATTAATTACAAACTGTATGGCCTATGGCTGCAGTTTCTTGCTAGCTACTTCTTTCATCTTAAATTAACCCATTCCTATTAATCTATATGTTGCCACTTTATCATGGCATTACCGGTCTGCTGGCATCTTGTTGCTCCTTCAGCAGCAGGCTGGCATCTCTCCTACCTCCCCCTTCTTCTCTCTCTATCTCTGCTTGGATTTCCCACCTAGCTGTAAACTTTCTTGTCATACATAGGCCAAAACAGCTTTATTACCCAATGGGAGCCACACATATTCATAACATACAGAAAGACATCCCACAGCACAGCAATCAAGCATTATTAAACTGAATGCTAGAGAGCATATTTACAACTAAAAAACAACCGCTTAATTCTGTGGACTCTTAGATCAGATATAAACACTAAATGGATAGACTGTGTTAACATGGGGTTATTCATGGAACATGGTTGCTCCTCAATCTAACATAACTGGTAGACTCGGGGAAAGAAGAGGGATCCAGGAGCAGACCATGTGAAGACCCGGAAGCACAATGACACAGAGGAATTGCAACCCTGTATAGACAGAAGCCAACTCAGTAGTTCTGCTACCACACGCCATGGAACCAGAACTGGAACAAGAAAGGAAGTCTGGAGGCTTCAGTGGTCGCATGGCCTCTCCAACACCTTGACTTGGAACTTTCAGCCTTCCAAACGTCGAGAGGAGAATTTCCATTAACAACCAAGTTTAGGGTTTATTAGGGCAGTCCTGGGAAACTAATGCACCATCCCTCTCATCCACATATCTACTGTTCTTTCTCTATCACCCATTGTAGAATTTAGAGTGGTGTCAGACACTCTGAGCTTGGAGCAGCTCTGCAAGATCCCCAGGCATGCAAGGGTGCTTTCGTTAGACTGTGAGGGAGACAAGAAGCAGCTTGTCGTGAGGAGGATTTCCTGTACATAGCATTAGGGAATTATACGTTTGTTCTCAAGAAAAGTGGTCTGTGGAGTGTAAAATCTGGGCCCTGGCAGGCGTTCCCTAGGCAACAGGCTGAACCTGCTTACTCCTTAGAAAATCCCTTCAACCATGGCTGTTTCCTGGCAGTACCAGAGGCCAAACTCCAGAAAAATAACGAAGGAAATGGATAGGACCTCTTCTAGGGAAAAATCCAAACCATCATTAACAATGTTCAACTTCTTCATGGCCCAGAAATTCTACCACTTCAGAGAACAGTGTGAAAAAAAAATCTCTATTGAATTGCTCATTCAGATTTCATGGGGTTTTGATATGTGCTGCAGTTGTCTGTGGAAAATATTAGTATAGTTTGATTAAGTCATCAGTTAAAGGACAATGATTAGAAACACACATCTTTTTCTCTTTTTCAGAATGTATGTATTTATTTCATGTGAGTATGTATGTGTGTAGACATATATGGCCATGTATGGGTGTGGGTACCTTTGTGTTCAGGTGTGCATGCACATTTGTATATGGGTACATAGAGGTCAACTTTGGATATTATTCCTCAGGATCCATTGACCTTGTTTTTTTTTTCTTTTTTGAGGCAAGATCTCTCACTGAACCCGGAACTTGACAATTAGGCTAAGTTGCCTGGTCAGAGAGCACCACAGATCTACCTGTCTCTACTTCCCTAATGCTAAGATCTCAGGTGTGCATCACAGGACACAGCTTTTTATGTGTGTGCTGAGAACTGGACCCAGGGCTTCATGCTTGTGCAGTAATATTTTTATTGACTGAGCTATTTTCCTAACCTCCAGATTAAGTTTATTTTAACTGATATGTAGAATACAAAAATGTACTTATTAACTAGGCATCACGGGACATTGATATATATAAAATAATCAGAATAAATTTACCTTTTCATTTACATTTATTTTTCCTAGTTTTGTGAAATACAACATGCATAGTTATTATCTAGTTACCCTACTTTGCAATACCTCACCAGAAATTCTTGCTTCTTACTCCAGCTTAGAACCCATTGATTACCCTTCCCTCATTGATTATAAGACATAGAATATAGAATTTTTTTGCTTTTTTAAAATTTATTTTACATCCCAGTTGCAGCTTCCCCTCCCTCTTCTCCTCCCAGTCCCTCCCCCAAACCCCTTTCTGTTCCCACCCCCCAATCCACTCCTCTTCTGTTTCTGTTTACTAAAGGGCAAGTCTCCCATGAGTATCAACAAAACATGGCATATCAAGTTGCAGTAAGACTAAGCATTTCCCCTTGTATTACGGCTGTGCAAGGTGACCCAGTATGAGGAGCAGGGTCCCAAAAAACAGTAAAAGAGTTGGAGACAGCCCCTGCTCCCATGGTTAGGAGTCATGTAAGAGGACTAAGCTACACAATTTTAACATATATGCAGAATGGCTAGGTCAGTCCCATGAAGGCTCCCTGGTTGTCCATTCCATCTCTGTGAACCTCTATGAACCCAAGTTTGTTGATTCTGTGGGCCATTTCCTTTTGGTGTCCTTGACCCCTCTGGCTCCTACAAACCTTTCTTCCCCTTTTCTACAGGATTCCCCAAGCCCTGCCTAATGCTTGACTGTGGATCTGCATCTGTCTCCATCAGTTGCTGGATGAAGCCTCTCTGATGACTGTTAGGCTAGGCACCAATCTATGAGTAAAGCAGAATATCATTAGGCATCATTACATTGACAATTTTTTCCTCTAGTCATGTTTGGTTCTATCCTAGGTCTCTGGGTCATCCAGCCTGTGGGTTCTGGTGCTCCAGGCAGTGTGAGGGGTGGGCTTACCCGCCTGGCATGGGTTTTAGGCTAGACCAGTCATTGGTTGGCCGCTCCCTCAATCTCTAGGCCACCGTTAACCCAGCACATCCCATAGACAGGACACATTGTAGGTTGAAGATTATGTGGCTGGATTAGTCTCCCAATCCCTCTACTTAAAGTCTTGCCTCGGTCACAGGAGATGGCCAGTTCAGGCTACATATCCGCTATTGCTACCAGTCTTAGCTGGGGTCATCCTTGTAGATTCCTGGGAGTTTCCCTTGCCCCAGGTTTTTATCTGACTCCAAAATGCACCCCCCTTCCAGTAGTCTCTTTCAGTATTCTCCCCCTCTAGTCCCCAGCCTGATCACTCATGCTCCCATCCCTACCTGTCCACAGTCTACTCACAAAATCTATTCTAGCCGGGCAGTGGTGGCACACGCCTTTAATCCCAGCACTCGGGAGGCAGAGGCAGGCGGATCTCTGTGAGTTCGAGGCCAGCCTGGGCTACCAAGTGAGTTCCAGGAAAGGTGCAAAGCTACACAGAGAAACCCTGTCTCAAAAAAACCAAAAAAAAAAAATCTATTCTATCTCCTCTTCCCAGGGAGATGAGTGAGTCCCCCCTTGAGCCCTCCTTGGATTGTTCATGGTTATCTTTTATTTTACAGCTAATATCCACTTTTGAGTGAGTACGTACCATGTTTGTCTTTCTGGGTCTGAGTTACCTCACTCAGGATGATCTTTTCTAGTTCATCCATTTGCCTTCAAATTTCCGGGTGCCCTTGTTTTTAACAGCTGAGTAATACTCCATTGTGTAAATGTACCACATTTTCTTTATCCATTCCTTGGTTGAGGGACAATTAGGTTGTTTCCAGGTTCTGGCTATTACAAATAAAGCTGCATACTTGAGCAAGTGTCCTTGTGGTATGATTGAGCATCCTTTGGATATAAGCCCTAGAGTGATATAGCTGGGTCTTGTGGTAGGCTGATGCTGGGAAACCACCACACTGAATTCCAAAGTGGCTGTGCAACTTTCACCCCCACCAGCAATAGAAGAGTGTTCCTCTCGCTCCACATCCTCTCCAGCAGGAGCTGTCACTTCTCTTTTTGATCTTAGCCATTCTGACAGGTGTAGGATGGAATCTCAGAGTTGTTTTGATTTGTATTTCCCTGATGGCTAAGGATGTTGATCTTTTCTTTAAGTGTTTTTCAGCCATTTGAGATTCTTCTGTTGAGAATTCTTTGTTTATATCTGTACCTCATTTTTTAATTGGATTATTTGGTTTGCTAATGTCTAGTTTCTTGAGTCCTTTATGTATTTTGGAAATCAGCCCTCTGTTGGATGTGGGGTTGGTGAAGATCTTTTCCCATTCTGTAGGCTGTCATTTTGTCCGTGTCCTTTGCCTTATAGAAACTTTTCAGTTTCATGGGTCCCATTTATTACATGTTGATTTTAGTGTCCGCACTATTGGTGTCCTTTTCAGGAAGTTGTCTCCTGTGCCAATGTGCTTGAGACTATTCCCCACTTTCTCTTCTGTCAGGTTCAGTGTATCTGGATTTTTGTTGAGGTCTATGATCCACTTAGACTCGAGTTTTGTACAGGGTGAAAGATATGGATCTATTTGCATTCTTCTACATCCAGTTAGACCACCAACTGCTTGAAGATGCTTTCTTCTTTCCATTGTATAATTTTGGTGTCTGTAGAAAATCAGACGTCCGTGGGTATGTGGATTTAAGTCTGGGACTTTGATTTGATTCCATTGACCCACCTGTCTGTTTTTACACCGTTATCATTCGGTTTTTATTACTATAGCTCTGTAGTAGAGCTTGAAATCATGGATGGTCATACCTCCGGAAGTTCTTTTATTGTACAGGATTGTTTTAGCTATCCTGGTTTTTTGTTTTTCCATATGAAGTTGAGTTTTGTTCAAGATCTGTAAAGAATTGTGTTGGAATTTTGAATTTTAATGGGGATTGCATTGAATCTGTAGAGTGCTTTTGGTAAAATTGTCATTTTTATTATGTTAATCCTACTAATCCATGATCATGGGAGACATTTCTGTCTTCTGGTATCTTCTCCAACTTCTTTCTTCAAAGACTTGAAGTTCTTGTCATACAGGTCTTTTTAAATGGTTCATTTAAAAACCTATGCAAGTCTGTGTAGCATGTTGGGGGCCCTGAATTCAGTTCACAGCACCATGAAAACAAAAACAAGACAAACAAAAGCCTAATGTGGTCACAGCCTAAATAAGCTGCTGCTGTGTGCAGTGTGGGACAGACTGATAGCAGGTTCATGTCAATCACACTCACAGAGTAGCCACCTAGAGTATTTGTGACATGCATTAGCTTTATTTTAAAAGAAAAGCAAGTCTTTCCGAATTATAAAATAGAAATGCAACTTTGCTGTTGTTGATGATAAAATGTTAGGCCATTTCAGCCACTGCAAGGAACTGCCTTCATTCTTCTTTATAAACTCAAACAAACGCCACTGCCACGGGGGCAGGGAGGAAACAGACTGACAGACAAGTGGGCATGAATCTCCATTCAGTGAGAGAAGTAGATTCTTGCCAGTAACAGAACAAATCATCAGTAAATACCTGCAGAAAACTAGCATCCTCCAGGATAATATGATTTAAATAACAGAACAAGTAAAAGTTAGAGCAAACCATGGAGACCACAGAATAAAATAGTAAGCATAACATTTATTTGGAGAGACTTAGAAAATATTACTGTTTTAACTAAAATTTTACTAAAAACTATCTAAATTTTTCAGAATTAAAAATTTATTGGCAAATTTTATGTATATATGTGTGTATGTGTGTGTGTGTGTGTGCTATGTAACAATACTATTTTATTCATCTTTTGGAATATAAAAATACATACACATTTAAGTGCCAGCAAGATGGCTCAGGGGGTGAAGGCACTTGCTTCTAAGTCTGAGGACTGGAATTCAGTCCCTGGAAGGAGAGATTCAGTCCTGTAAGCTGTCCTCTGACCACCACACACCACCACCCACAGGTAAATAAATAACTATAATTTTTTCAAGTGCTGGAGAGATGGCTCAGAGGTTTAGAGCACCTGTACATCTTCCAGAAGACCCAAGTTTGGTTTTCAGCACCCCCATCAGGTGACTCACAACCACCTGGAACCCTAGCTCCAGGGAATCTACTATCTTTTTCTCATCTTCACAGGTACCCACATATATATGGCATGCATACACAGACACACATAAATAAATAACTAAAAGCTTAAAAAAACTTTAAAAAAGAATTAATATATATGGAAACATATAGAAAATATCTGAAGAAGAAAGCAATATTAGAATACAAATTAGATATGAATATTCAAAAAAAGAATGAAACAAGACCCACATGGTAAATTTGCTATGAATTAAGGTATTATAATTAACTATTTATACCTAAGATTCATTCAGAAAGAAGAAAAACTTTAAATATTAACAAATTTACTGAATTCCAATGTACATACAGCTCATGACAAACTTATAGATCTAAAAGACTCAACTGCAGAATTTTCCTATAGTACAATGCAAAAGAAAAGATTCACAAATAGGAAATGTTAGGGAATAGTTAGGAGATGTGGAATATGAAAGAAACAATAAAATGAGAAAATAAATAAAGTGCATTTCATGGTGTGGTGGTTTAAAAGAAAATGGCCCCAACAGGCCCATAGGGAGTGGCACGACTAGGAGGTGTGGCCTTGTTGGAGTAGGTGTGGCCTTGTTGGAGTAGGTGTGGCCTTGTTGGAGTAGGTGTGGCCTTGTCAGAGTAGGTGTGGCCTTGTCGGAGTAGGTGTGGCCTTGTCGGAGTAGGTGTGGCCTTGTTGGAGTAGGTGTGGCCTTGTCGCAGGAAGTATGTCTTTGGAGGGTGGCTTTTGAGATTTCAGATGCACAAGACTGTGTGTACCACAGTCTCTTTCTGCTGCCTGAGGATGCAAATGTAGAACTCTCAGTTCTTTTCCAGCACCATGTCTGCCTGCATGCACCATGCTTCCAACAATGAAAATGGACTAAACCTCTGAACCTGTAAGCCAGCCCCAATTAACTGTTTTCCTTTGTAAGAGTTGTCGTGGTTATGGTGACTTAACAGCAATGAAATCCTAACTAAGACACAAGGAGCTGCATAAAAAGAGGAGACTTCAGATCGAAGGAGATGTGAAATGAAGGAGGAGACAGGCAGGAAGCAGGGACTCAAACCAATAGAGCTTTAGTAAAAGTTTAGACTACCAAAGATAAAGAGAAAAATCCCCAAAACCGCCATTGTGAGGAAGACACAATTGGGCCAGTTTATTTGAGTGGGGGGATGGGCGGGTGGACTCCAAGTCATTGAAGACAAAGTAGGTGGCGACGTGAGCTGCTAAAATGTGTTTGCTAAAGAAAGGTGAGTGGAAGGTAAAATCGCCAGAAGGGATGTCATTAACAGTGAGCTAAGGATACTAAATTCTCACTTTCCTCATAAAGCTTCATGTTCTGCAAGGAATAAAGTAATTATAATCCTGGCCCCAGCTATAAATGGACGGATGCCAAAGCATCATTACCCAACTATTCGTTTGAAACTAGTCCGGCATCTCATAAGAAGCGGAGTTGAGATGACATCCTAACGTCCATACATCTATGGTCCACTATAATTTCTGTAAACTCCACAAAGCATCATTTAAAGTTATTAAGCCCTCATAAAGACTCGCTTTATAGAAGACCCAGACGAAGGAGAGAAGACTTTCCCCCAGTCACATCTGCACGTTGTTGGCAGATGGATCCAGGGCTCTTGACTTGGTGGCCAGAACTGGTGTCATGCTGAAAGCTCAGTACTGCTCTTTCTGCAGACTTGCCTTGTGACACTGCAGAAGGACGGGGCACCTGTGCCCCTGAAAGGGTGGGATGTGACCCCGAAGACTTAAAACAGGACAAATTTTCCTCACCTTCTGCAGAAGCCCGTAGTCCTGGCTTTATGATCTCACCAGGCAGGGGCAGTAAATTCCAAGATTGCTTCAGGTCACCAGAGGGATTGGGTGTGTCCAGGGCTGGGAAACATGCCATTGAAAAGCCATGCCCAGGCGTTGTTCACTAACTGCTAATGAATACTCTGTGGCAACCGTCTTCCTTTTAGTGGCATGAAAGGAGGACTGACGGCCTGGCATCTTTTGGTCATCACCAGCACTTCCTACCCACCTCAGGCATCATTCCAATTGTTAGAACCTCGGGCTTTGTGGATAAAATGTAAGCAACAAGTCTGGAAATAGTTTCCCTTCAAAAGCAACCCCTGAATAATTGCTAAAATTGCACGGTCTAGCCTAAATAGTGAGACACCCTTTCCAGCTAAATTTTGTAGTCTGATACATGGATAAATAAATCTGAAATTGTTTAATGTTTTAAAAATTTGATGTTCAATGAAAAACTAGACTATTAACACCTGTATTTTCAACATATGAGATTTTCCCTAAACCTATATTGCATAGACTAAAGAATTAACATATTGTCTTTACAGGTAAAATCCAAATCTAGTCTCTTTGAATTTCCATGGCTGATATTTTGATACGAAACAGTAACCACATTTTCTTCCTCATATTAGCTATATAAACCTTTTTTGTCCAACCTGTTTCAGAAAATAAGACTAATCCACAAGATGAAATGACCTCAGGTTTTCATGACATTTGATATTTCCACATGACCAGTGGGGTAGCAAGGGCCTTCCTGACAGTTCTCTCCAGTGAAAATACAAGCTGGAAGTCCAGCAAGCCTATGTACTCAGACAATTCCCAGACAGAATCCTCTCTGCACTGTGGCAACCAAATACTTGATTTTCATAGCTCAACATATAATTTTTAAGCTAGGGCAACGAGAATTGTCACATGAAAACTGGAATTTCTTTATTAAGTTACACTCATACTGAACAAGTTATACCAAAAGAAAAAGCAAAGCATTTCAAAAACAAAACAAAACAGAAAAACAAGCTTGCACAAGAGTGCTTGCTAATCTTTTCCTTGACACAGCGAAAGAAAAAGTGTTCTTAACTGAAAGCTTCACTAAATCCTTTCCGTTATAGTAAGAGTCATTTCTCACTTGCAGGGGAATAAAAAACAAATATGCATTGTCTCAAGAAAGTCCAGATTACTGCTGGAATTTTGCCTCCTTCTTTGGCATTTTTCCTTTAACCTGAAAGAAAATATCCTCTCTGGTACAACAGACTAACTTAAAAAGAACTACCAACAAAGAGAGAGAGGCGGAGGGAGGAAAAGTGGGGAGTAAGCATCGTTATGAAGCAGTTGCCTCATGACACTTTGGTTTGCAGTTATTTATGCAAGTAGAACTACTCAATCCAGTAGCCCTCCAGCCAGGTGCTGTGAGCCTAGGAATGGCCAAGTAGGAAGTCCCAGGCTGGATCAAACACCTGGATGCTTGCTTATCTTATCAGTTTAGTCATTTTGACATTTCTAGGTGGCAAAAGAAAACTTTTTATTTTAAATATATTTCAAGTAACAAGAACTCTACAGTGCTACAGTGCGGTTTCTGAAAATCACTAAAATGATCAATGTTTTCCCTAGATTTTTTGCAATTGCCAAAGCAAATGTTTTTGAAAACGTTTTCATGAAAAGGTTAACTAGATACCCAGGAAATAAATGACAGATATCTAGGGCAGGCAACTAGTAAATACTAAAAGCCAAAGAGATTTTTCCAGGATTGGAAGAAAAATGTAAAGTGAATCCATGGTGGTAAGGGAGAGTGTGGGGGAGGCTGGGAAGAGGCACAGATCCGGTGGGTGGATTTGCTTTGCTTTGTCTCACTTCCTTGTTTGCTGTGTTGCACAAACCCTATTGAATATCAAGATTTGGCCTCATGTGAATAAGGCTTCTGAGAGAAGGATATTAGCCTGCTCAAGCCCACAAACCCCTTCTACACACACACACTGAATTTTAAAACAATTCAGTAATGAAAAGCATCAGAAAACATGACTTGAATAATGAATTAAAAATACTTTATTACTCAAGTTCATTGAAGCAAGGGACAAACTATTGTTATTTAAGTTTATGACCTAAAAGGAATCCAAGCAATTGTTTATTACCTGGTCTCTTTTTCACTTTTTTATTTTCTCCAAGTAAAATTATGTTTTCCTTCTTGAGTGTACTAAATAAAATGGAGGCTTTTGTTGTTGCTAGTGCTACTTAATATTGTTTTTTACATGCAAGGAATAAATGATAATTAAAAAGAAAAATAAGGAAAGGAGAATTCAAATATATTGAGCAATATAGAAAGAGATGTTTCAAGAGCTTGAAGATTTGCATGTGGATCTGTCGATTTACTGGAAAAACTTCTGTTGTGAGTACTTCATGAGTCAGTCCGCATACACAGCCCAGAATCAACTGAGCATGAAACTGAAGTCATGTGCAAAGCTGAGAGATGATGTGAGAACAGATCCCCTGACCTTGTTTCCAAGACAAAGATTAGAATCCATCTGGAACAAGTGAAAATCACAGAGGAACACATCAGCATGCTTAGAGCAGCTGGCTTTGGGTAGTTGCCTCCATTTCTCCATTTACTTTGAGTCACCCCTGTGTGTGTGTGTGTGTGTGTGTGTGTGTGTGTGTGTGTGTGTGTGTTAATTAGCTGAGACTGAATAATCAAGTTGCTGTTTATTATGCCTTTGATGCTTATAGTAGTTTGAAAAATGGTCCCCATAGGCCCATAGAGAGTAGCATTATTAGGAAATATGGCCTTGTCAAAGTAGGTATTGCTTTGTTGGAAGAAGTGTTTCTGGGGGGGGGGGTGGGCTTTGAGCTCTCAGAAGCTCAAGCGAGGCCTAGTTGCTCACTGTCCCTTCCGGCAAGGGACAGATGCCCAAGGATCCAGATGCCAGTACCATGTCTTCCTGCATGCTTCCTGCATGATGATGATGGACTAAACTGTGAGTCAATTGCAATTAAATGTTTTCCTTTGTAAGAGTTGCCATGGTTGCTGAGCCGAGGTGGCGCACTTCTTTAATCTCAACACTTGGGAGGCAGAAGCAGGTGGATCTCTGTGAGTTTCAGGCCAGCCAGGTCTACAGTAGCACAGGTCTATATATATATGGTTTGCCATGGTCATGTGTCTCTCACAGCAATAAAACCCTAAGAAATGCTATATAACTACTTCAGTTTCCAAAATCCTCAAGAAAATTACATGTAACTCACTATTATTCCTAATCATTTGTTTCTAAAGGCTCAGTGTGAAAAGGTATTGTTTATCTCTCATAACAATTTCTCACAACAGCATGAACAACTTCCGCCCAGACATGATTACATCTATTATGGATGTAACTGTTCCATCAAAGCTCAAAATCTTTGTGTTGTCTTACACCTAAAACGAACTAATGATCAAGTGTTGTTGATTATATTTTGGAATCTGAAGCATCTTTCCCTACCTTACAGTTTTATAGCATACCATCATTTCTGCTGTACACTCAACTCATGTATCACACTGACCAACACTAGCACAAAATGAAGGAAGAGTCTTCAAAAGCATAACTATCAGAAGAGAACATGAGAGACCACGTGCAAGGCTGGGTACCAAATAATGTAACAGGAAAGATGGCCACTGATGAGGTTAGCTGCTGTGGGATAATGCTTTTGTACACTGGTTTAATAAAACACTGATAGGCCAGTAGCCAGGCAGGAAGTATAGGCGGGATAAGCAGACAAGGAGAATTCTGGAAAGAGGAAGGCTGAGTCAGGAGATGCCAGCCTGCTGTCCAGGGAGCAGCATGTAATGACACTCAGGTAAAGCACAGAACATGTGGTGACATATAGATTAACAAAAATGGGCTGAGTTTAAGTGTAAGAGCTGGTCAGTGGTAGGCCTGAGCTAATGGCTGAGGAGTTTTAATTAATATAAGCCTCTGTGTGTTTACTTGGGTCTGAGTGGCTGTGAATCAGTGGGACACAGGAAAACTTTCAGCTACACTTTCCCAAAATGGCTTTGATTCCATAGCCATATGCAAATTAAGATATTATTTTCAGCATGAACATCTTTCTCCATTTCCCTTACCCATAACCCACCTATTCTTCGATTATAACACAGGGTTTACTCCTGTATGCATTCCAATAGTCATCCTAGTCAAAAGGAACATCTTCCCATTTTCATGACAATATTTTTGTTATATCATTCATTGACAAATGACATACTATTTTATTTCATCACTAAATAATATTTCAATAAAAAATTTATATAGTATGTATTTTAAACTTCATTTTTTTAAAAAAATATTATTTTTATTAATCCTTTGGGAATTTCATACAATGTATTTTGATCATATTCACCCCTTTCCATAACTCCTCCCAGATCCACCCTTTTTGCCCTTATCTCCCTACCTACCCAACTTGGAGTTTTCTGGGCTTTTGTTTTTTTTTTTTTTCCTGGCCTATTGGATCAAGTTTGTGTTGCCCATCTACTCTTGGGAGTGGGATCTGCCCTGGTATGTTGTTGATCTACCAGAGGTTACACCACTAAAGAAAACCAACTGTCCCAGCAGCTATCAAATGCCAACATCACCTAAAGCAGGGGAAGAGTTTCAGGCTTGCCCGCGCCTCCATGCTGGGATTTTGTGCAGCTTAAGCCAAACTTAAAGGCAGTGTTGTTGGCTATATTTATTTTCATCTTCTGACCACTTGGGTTGCAACGAGTGTACCGCTTTACATGGTGTAATTGTACACTGATGGACAACTATAGGAGCAAATAACCTTAGCCCTCCTTACAGACTAGGCTTTCTGACCAATGCACTCATTAAAGAAAAATGCTGTTTCTATAAACTCCTTGCTTTAATCACTAGGCTATGATATTTACATTTTTAAAATTCCTTCAACACAATCAACTTAGCCAAAATCTGTACCAGAAGAGATGTTTGGTAACTGGAAATATATTCTGATTCTAAAGCAATATGAGCATTCTATAAAGTCTCTGTAGAAAATGAATTATGGATTTCCAAAAAGGACAGAATGGCTGAAGCAATGATCCAGGTGATTTTAGCAGCACTTGCTATTTCTATTCCAAGATGGCAGCCTGCAGCGACAGATTTACCTCATACTGCCATGTTACTTTCAAGGAAGCCTATTTGGACCAAAACACAGTCAATGCAAATTGCTTCTAGGAATCCACTTCTGTGAGAATTTGGCTGTGTATGTCTTTGGCCAGAATTCCTTGAGTTTTGGCTTCCAGTCTCTCTTTTGCTTTCCTAGTAGAGATGTTGTACTCCTAGTAGCCTGGCTATCAGGGCCTTGCCAACAGGAAATTCACACTGCCTGCCACAGTGAAAGAATCGCCGCAGGTAGAGTGACGGCATGTACTCTAAATGAAATGAACCCCTCCACCACTTCCTTACCGATGGCCCACAGGACAGTATTTCAATACTGAGAACAAACAATATTCCAGGGACAGCGGATGCAGAAATTATCCAGGGATCACTCTATAAACAGGGTGTGACACAAAATAGTATGCACATTCCAAGTGGATGATATGGGTGTCATAGGTAATTAGAGAAGATGGACTTCAGTGTGGACTAAGAAAATCCAAAATAGGTTTCAAAAAGAAGGGGACTTAGCCAGTGCACGTTAAATAGAGGTAGGCCACTTTACACAGAGTCCCACCAGACATGGAGTCAACAGGGACTCATTCTTACAACCTGATGCAACAAGGGAGCTTTCTCATGGTCATGACGAGTAAGTGAGGAAGGCAGGATGTGGGAAAATACACTAGAGCAAGGTGTTCACGTCCTCTCTCTCTCTGTCACACTAGAGCAAGGTTTTCACGTCCTCTCTGTCACACTGGAGCAAGGTTTTCACGACCTCTCTGTCAC